>JAQBSW010005178.1:35000-60352 GCA_029291075.1 Eudiplozoon nipponicum
GCCGTATAAATGTCGCTGCCCTAGTAATAACCTCAAACCTCCTCGCCTAAACGGAGCTCATTGTCGCGTCCAATTAGAGCCGTAAAAGCTCATGCCATTATTGCTAGTATGATTAACTCAGGATCCTCCGTTCGTCGGGCTGGAAATTTGCAGGGCTACCAGTCGTTTCTATGATTATGCACCAGCCGAGAACACCAGGAAGTTGACTGATTGTTTAAAGGTGTGCAGCATATTTATGTGCTCGTTTGGGCCAGATCCACCCCTTCGTAAATCATTATTCTTTTACAATATTCTGTTTTAACTTATTATTTAAAAAAAATTTACATTCATTATTTTTTTATTGTTTTTGTTGTATCATTTATCCTTTTTTCCTCATGGTTATACGACAATTAAGCATAAGGTAGTAATTGCTATTATATGGTTGTTGGAGATGACGATAGTGATGATTATGATTCATTAATTACATAGTAATGTCATCAATCGCTTTTTAGTTTGGCGTTCTGCGTAGCTCGTTCTTTGTCTGAACAGCCGACGAAAACATAAGGCGAACAAACGGCCTTACTATGGGACACTTTCAGTTAAAATCATCTACATTCGCGATTGCACGTGACATTGTGCGGCTATTGTGGTTGTGCGGCAATACTACGATCTCGGAGCTAAGTAATTTGCCGACTACACTACAGTATACTTAAAGCAATACGCCTTATTACTATAACTGGTAAAACGCGGATTAGTTTTATACGCCTAATTAAAATGAATTGTCGAAATGCACGTGAAAAGTTTCAACAGGTTAGAGCGAACGGTGAAAACCCATTAAAAAATCCTTTGATGCTTTATTGTCACACGAACGTCAATTTTGGATGCAGTAATAAAATTGACATCCTTTATAAGCTCACTCTATATATATATATATATATATATATATATCGTATATATATTTATATATATATCGTATATATATATATTTATATATATATACGATATATATATATATACGATATATATATATAAATATATATATATATATATTGCTATATATATATATATATATATATATATATATATATATATATATATACGATATATAAACCTACTAGTTTGCGTAACACGTCCTCGCATGTAAGAATTCTCTTCAGATTGAAGTGTCACATCAATGCCTTCTACATTATGGTGGCATATGCGAAAAGCGTCAATTTATTAATTTTGTCAACTGAATCACATTTTCTATATATATATATATATATATATATATATATATATATATATATATATATATATATATTAGTTGGCGGACTATCTAGGGAGAAATTTCCGAATACAAACCACTAGGAATGGACGACCTAGTGTTTTTTATAGTCTATATATGTAACCATGAAATATACATCTTACTATAATTACATACTGCATCGGCCTTCGCGCAGTATAAAAAAGGTCGCCTTATCTGCTGAGCCACGCAGGGTGGATACGCAAAAAAGGGCTACTGCAAGCAACTTTATCGTCGATTCTGCCTCCTTTCCTTCGCCTTCCTTTTCTCATTCTAACGATAACACTCTTTTAGATATTATGAATATGGTTGGTTTAGATCATAACACTGAGCCCAATACCAGGTTGTCAAATATCGTAAATGGTTCTAGTAGACGATCATTCATTAAACCTAGGTTAGGTTTTAACGTAGACGCATTTAATGTGCGAACATTAAAACAACTTGGACAGCAAGAGATCTCTTTCTCGTACGTTGTATAAATTAGAAATCGACATATGCTTCGTATCTGAAACCAGAATACCGGACCCTACGTGCATTACAGATCTGGTTGTACCATCCCTATCTACGTGTTATTGGCTTCGAACATCTGGTTCCACAGACTTCTGTCAAACCGGTAAATGGGAAGTTGGTATTGCCCTTAGCGCGCCAGCTGAAGCTTGCTTAATTGAATGGATCCCTTTAAATAGTTGACTGTGTGTGGCACTTTTAAATACATCTAGTAAAATCAAAGCAAAAAACCGTTATCATTGTTGCCTCTTAGTTTTATCTGCATATGCTCCTACCGATTGCAGCACAGAAGAAAGTAAGGATGCTATTTACTCCGAATTAAGCTCCTTACTTAGTAAAGCACGAAGTTCAGATATAGTGCTGGTTATGGTTGACACGAATGCCATAGAAATTCCTGCTTGACGACCGGCGGGCTCAAACTAGTCGACCCGGGATTGGTAACATGAACCTTGCCGGGCTTTAAAGGGACAGCCATCATCCCGTTTCATGTGAAGCCTCGAGTTTGGTCTAACTGCACTGTAATTTTTTGTTAAATGTGTAGTGACGGAATGAGAGCAAGCGTTCCAGACGTGAGGGGCAAGTTTCGGCTGCTGAAGGAAACTCTGGCCACTGGCATCTGGGCAGATGGTGCTCATCAGCTTTGGTTGGCAGACTATCTAGGAGAAGGAAAACTCAGAATAAAAACCATCACTAGGAATGGGCGACCTAGTGTTCTTTTACAGTCCACATATAACCATGACAAGTACAACTTACAATAATTACATACTGCATCGGCCGTCGCGCAGTATAAAAAGGGTCGCCTTATCTGCTGAGCCGTGCAGGGTGGATAAGCGAAAACAGGCTACTGCAGGCAACTCCAACTCTATATTCGATTCTGCGTCCTTTCCTTCCCCTTCCTCTTCTCAATCTTACAATAACTCTCTTTTAGATACTATAAATATGGTTGGTTTAGATCATAACACTGAGCCCAATACTAGGTTGCCAAATATCGAAAATGGTTCTTGTAGACGATCATTCATTAAACCTAAGTTAGGTTTTAACGTAGGCGCATTTAATGTGCGAACATTAAAACAACTTGGACAGCAAGAATCTCTTGCTCGTACGTTGGATAAATTAGAAATCGACATATGTTGCGTATCTGAAACCAGAATACAGGATCCTACGTGTATTACAGAACTAGTTGCACCATCCCTATCTACGCGTTATTGGCTTCGAACATCTGGTTCCACAGAGTCCTCTCAAGCCGGTAAATGGGGCGTTGGTATTGCCCTTAGCGCGCGAGCTGAAGCTTGCTTAATTGAATGGATCCCTTTAAATAGTCGATTGTGTGCGGCACGTTTAAATACATCTACTAAAATCAAAGCAAAAAACCGTTATCATCGTTGCCTCTTCGTTGTATCTGCATATGCTCCTACCGATTGCAGCACAGAAGAAAGCAAGGACGCTTTTTACTCCGAATTAAGCTCCTTACTAAGTAAAGCACGAAGTTCGGATATAGTCCTGGTTATGGGTGACATGAATGCTCAAGTTGGTCGCTTAAGCAACACAGAATTTCATTTAGGTGGAAGATACACTCTAAGCTCGACTCGCAATGATAATGGTGAACGGCTTTTGGATAGCTGCGCTGAACATAGACTATATTTAAGTAGTACAAATTTCAGACGTAGTGTTAGACGCTGTGCTACATGGCGTCCTCCAGCACCCGGACAACGGTGGACTCAAATAGATCATGTAGCAATTAGTTATAGATGGCGTGGTTGCATCCAGGATTGTCGCTCTTTTTGGAACACTTATGTCGACTCAGACCATGCACTTATCCGTTGTAGATTTGCTCTAAAATTTTCCGGGAAAATAATTAAGAATAAACCCCAAATTGATGTAGGCAAACTCGAACAACCGTCCATCCGACAAAACTATGAAAATATTCTTAAGGCTAATCTAACTAGTCTGAATAGCGAAAATCCGAATATACTTTGGTCCAAGATAAGTTCCACTATGCACAATGCAGGTACTACTGTATGTGGCATAGCAGGCCCTCGTAGAAATAATCACTGGCTCTCTGTAAAATCTATGGAGATACTCGAAATAAGGCGCCAAATTCCACCTGGCTCGACTCATAATAATACCCGTCACAATATAAGACGCCAACTTAAGCGCAGTCTAAAAGGCGATCTCGAAAACTTTTGGAGCAGAAAGGCTGAAGAAATGGAAGTAGCTTTCGCGTCAGGTAACAGTCGCTGTTTGTTCCAACTTATACGCACAACAGGTCCGAGAAGGTTAAAAGTTAGCGAAACTATAAATGATAGTAACAACGAATTAATAACCGATAAAATAAGTCGTCTTGACAGGTGGGCTGAACACTTTAGAAATCAATTTTCTTGGCCACTCGCGTCAGTTCTGCTTCCAGAAAGCCTGTCTGCATCAACAGTGTGGAATGTTAGTCCCGAAGAACCATCCGAGTTAGAAGTACGCGATGAAATCCTATCTCTTAAGCGCCGCAAAGCCGCAGGCCCCGATGATTTACTTCGGCGATTGTTTAAGGATGGTGGCGATATAATTTCAGGAGCGTTGACCAAACTTTTTCATACTATATGGAATGAGGAAACCGTACCACTTGACTGGAATGGGTCGACCATCATTCCCATCTTCAAAAAAGGCAATCGTAATTCGTGCGATAACCATCGTGGTATAAGTTTGACTCCGGTCGTATCAAGGTTATTTGCTTCGATTATACTACGTCATCTTAGCGCTTCACGTGAATCACAAACAAGAGAAGAACAGGCCGGATTCCGCGCAGGACGAGGTTGTATAGATAATATTTTTATGTTAAAGCAAGTTCTCGAACAGAGACATTTATATCACCTACCCACAATAGTCGTCTTTCTAGACTTCAAGGGTGAATTTGATTCGGTGGATCGCAATGTTTTATTCCATATCTTGTCGAAAAGCGGTGTGCCCACTAAATTTGTTAATATTATACAAGCTCTCTACACAAATACTTCTGGTCGCGTTAAGGTCTACAACGAATTAACGCATAACTTTATAACCAGCAGTGGTGTTCGTCAAGGTTGTCCACTTTCCCCATTTTTGTTCAATTTTGTAATCGATGCTATTATGAACAACACTCTCTCACACATTCAGGACGCTGGAGTTGAAGTTCTCCCGGGAGATAAACTAGTCGATCTTGACTATGCGGACGATATCGTACTATTATTCGGCAATCAGCATGCTGCCCAGACCACCTTAAATAGATAAGCAGACGTTGATCCGTCTTTCGGTATAAATTGGCACCCTCTAAATGTAAGATACTGTTACAAGATCACCCACCACTCACTCCAACGTTGCGACTGCAGAATGAAGATCTTGACATAGTCGACAGGTTTACATATCTTGGGAGCTCTATCAATAACGTAGGCAATATGTCCGACGAGGTGAGAATACGGATCGTGAAAGCTAGAGTAGCTTTCTCGAACTTTCGTCATTTATGGAGAAACGCGAATATTTCACTTTGCCTTAAAGGTCGTGTTTACAATGCATCTGTACGCGCAGTCTTACTATACGCTAGTGAAACTTGGCCTCTTATAGCTGATGATCTGAGACGCTTACAGGCATTCGATCATCGTTGTTTGAGAAGTATAGCACATGTTGGTTACCAACAACGAATAACTAACGTTGACATCCATAGACGTATTTTTGGATCTGACAATAAGTGCTCGTCTTTAGAAAAGCAAATAAGGCTCCATCAACTTCGTTGGCTCGGTCACGTTTTGCGTATGCCCTCATTCCGATTGCCCAATAGAGCTCTGTTCTCTCATACAGCACCAAATTGGCGTAAGAAACAAGGTGGGGAGATTTTGACATGGCAGACACAATTAAAGTCACTTACATCCAAATTGGGTAGTATAGGATCCACTCGTCTGCCGGGATGGGGTCCTCGTGCATATCACAGTTCTTGGTTAGAAACCCTTAGCGATATGGCAGCGAATCGAGCTCAGTGGCGATCTTGTTGCAGATGTATAGTGGAATCATCTTCGTAACTTTCTTTTCTTAGTAGGGCAAAGTTAGCTGTGAGGTTCGGTTTGTTTATGACGTGATACGGTGAAATCCGCAAGGAAGCTGTGTTGCTGATGTCGCCTTGCCCGAATGCTAACTTGGCCATAATGGTGTTGTGGAGAGGTTTAGTTTGCCTCATTTCTGTGAGTTATCCTGATAAATTTACTCATAGTAGCAAGGTTTTCCTTCTCTCTCTACCCCTCGCCCTCTCTCGTAAATCTCAATAATAATTTGTCTAAAATATTATTTCTGTTTTCAATTATTTCCTTTTTTACTCCTTATGGTTATATGGCAGTGAAACGTTAGTCACTTTTGACTTTTGTATGGCTGGACATGATGAAGATGATGATGAGTGTGATATATAGGAAACAACCAATCAGTTGCGTGCGTCACCTCCAGATCAAGCTCAATGTCTGAACATGCTTCTTCTTCTTGCATAAATCCGGCTGCAATTTGTTTATCCTTAAAACTTCGTATGTGGCTAGCTCCCTTTTGTTTTTGCATTTAGTAATTACTTTGAATGCTACGCCTGAAGGACATACGTGTGAGGTTTCAACGGTGTGTTGCGCAATTGCCGACGTGTATTCACCATTTGATTTTAAACAGGCGTTTAATTTGCAATGTTCTCTCATTCGAGTTATTAACCGTCTGGTCGATCGGCCTAAGTAAGTTGATCGACAACTTGCGCATGTACATTGGTAAATAATATTTGATGTCGACATTAACGGCTGTTTCTCTTTGATTGCTGGTAAAGGCAAGTGTGTTACCCTAAATAACACTCGTAGTTTGGCTGCATTAAATGTGCGTGTTAATGTCGCTTCAACTTTCTTTTGTGCTATTCGGGAAACTGCATCCCCCTTAAATGGGATGTTTAGGTAGACTGTTTTCTTTTCTGGCCCATAATACGTCTGTTTCTGTTTAATTCCTCTTTTAATAAATGATTCAATTAATTGGCTGAGGTAGCCGACCCGTCCTCGTTGTCTCCATTCTGTACTGCGAGTCCTTTCATGTCTATCCTATTCGCACATTATAGCAGAACGAATTGACCCACCATCCTATTCCCGACCAGTCCTCAATGTCTGTGTTGTGTACTGCAGACCCATTCCGCGTATCATGTACGCAGGATGAACCACTACAAGTTCGTCCATCATACTATGGCCGACCGGTGGTCGTAGTCTATCGTCGGTACTGCATGCCAACTCCACAGTAGCAATGGTAGGCGTAACTCAATCCGGTTAGGTTGGCAGCACCCGTCCCATTGTGGGAGGCAGACACTGATCAAGGTCTTTTATTAATCGGATTTTGAGACTGAAAATAACAACACGAGTGGCTGATATAGCCTAGTTAGACAATTTATAATATAATTCAATAGGCGGTGTAAAATTTTAACATGTAAGCCAAAAGTTAACGCTAGAAATTTAGCAATATTGTCTACACTAATCTCTCTCTCTCACACACACACACACACTTTCTTTTTACGCCAATCTAGGTTACCAAATAATGGGGGAATTGCTTATTAAAAGTACACACAAAATAGTAAAAAGTTAAAATTATAATATCTAGTTAACTTTTTTACTGCTCAAGTCACTATAGTCTAAAAAAGGTATAAATCTAATTTAAATCGGTAGCTCGCAAAAACGGTAACGATCAACTCAAGAGCAATCAAGAAGCACACAAATATGTACAAATAGCGAAAGAAAACTAGGCAGATACTTGCGTAGTGGGTGTTCAAATAAAGTCGCTAAATTGTACATTAGAATAATCCACCAGTCTGTCACTCAGTCAGTTAGACGTCTGGACTGCCATACACCGATTTAACCAGTCAGTCGTTATACCTGGCTGCACAGCTACACCTCCGCCGTGGCTCATTTCTCAGCCATTCTGACTACTCATCCTCAAGGTGTTCGTATTCTGCACAGGCTCGGCAGTTTTAAAACCATTGCTTTGGTACCGTGCACAGGCTTGCGATCTTCAAAACCACCTTTTTGGTACCATTTACAGGCTCGTTATAATATATATATATATATATATATATATATATATATATATATAGTGTGTGTGTGTGCGTGCGTGTGTTGGCTTAATGTCGCCTTGCGGAATATTGTTTATGCAGTTGACTCTACCGCTGCTGGAATACTCCTACGAGCAGGAGTTTGCACTGTCCAACTGTCCCAATTTGCTTGACCGGGCGTGTTGTCGGTTTTGACCGACTATTCGGCTGCGACAGCCGATGAGTCGCCGGTAAGCAAGAAACAAATGTGCACAGGCCATTGTAACGTGTTTGAATGTTGACTATGGTCTATCCTTTGGTCCCATTTCAACTAATTTGTTTCTAGGTGGGCAACACCTAATACCTAATTGAATTATCCCGATTTGTTGTATCTTCTGCATTTCGTAGTGTTTTGCTCAGAAACTGTTGAACGTCAAGTCGGCCTTCGATATTGATTTTAATATAGATGAGCTACACGAGTGTTACACACGTTTTTGGTTTTCGTATATTTGAGAGCTCAATGGGTTCGCTGCCCCTCTCATTGGGCTGCAATGAGGAGGGGGGGGAGGAGGAGATAAACAGGGTGGAGAACGTAAGGAAGCTTTACTGTTTTGACTGAAACGGCAATGTCTGGCGTTCGTTTTGCTAATTGGCGTTGCCAAAATGCCTCAGGATGTAAATCGTAAAGGTTGCACTTTAAGTTTTTGGTTTGTCAGGCGGATTACAAACATTTTCATGCTAACACAAAGCCAAACCTCGCCGTGGAGTGGGCCTGACTGTTGGTTCAATCGTGTACACGCCTTTCTGACTCGGGCTATGCTATTGGCGATAGTGCCCATTATACTGCCGCATACCAGGAGGGCCAATATACCAGTCAGATAGCGAGGGTCTGAACAACTGGCCTGGCTTGAACCATCGGGTGATCAGCTACAGTCTACCTGTAGGCGTAAACTTGATGCCTGTGCAACGGTGGAGCATGCCTGTAAAGTACCTATTTTTAACGCTGTTCACATACTGGTGTATATCGATCGAAGTACACAAATTGGCGCTATGCATGACAGGTTAAATGTAATGCACCTGTGCTCACACGCCAGTTTGTGTGCAATACTCAGTTTACGTGCAATGCAACACCGACAAGTAAGCCAGTGAATTAGAGGTAGTGCAGTGTGTGCAAGAGTAATGCACACTCGAACGAGCACTTTTTTTGAGGTGACAAACAGGTGTGAATATGGTCAATCAGATAAGTAGAAAAAGTGCATACATAAAGCTTAATTTATGTCTTCTAGATATCAGTTTTAGAATTTCGAGTTAGGTAATTTGTGGCTTCCATATTGCCTCGTGAATCAGCAACAGCCTGGTTCTGAGCTTGTTTTCTATTTATTTGCAGCAATTTTATGAGTTTTTTTGTGGCAATCATTTGTTGACTTGAAAGTGTATGTGTGTGTATGTGTGCAGGTGTTTGTGTACACGTTGGAATTCCTCGTGTAACCAAATAACTCGTGGGATTTGGTTAACCTTTTATAGATGAATTTCGTCTATGAGACATTTTCTTGTTCAGCTATTGCATGTAGATTTCCGTTTACACACATGTTTTCCACTTCTTCCAGTCGTTTCGAAGAGGCGATGATCTGCTCTTACGGTAAAAAGGCGGAATATGTGGATTTGTTATGTTGATTGATATTCTCATTTTTCGGGTATTTGGCGTTGTCAATCTGCTTCTCATTCAGGTGGTTTAGCGTGAACTATTTAACGCGACCGTCAAAAAGTTAAATAAATAAATATATATATATATATATATATATATATATATATATATATATATATATATATATATATATATATATATATATATATATATATCATGACAGGACTTGGAACTCATCAAAAACTTGCTAGAATATGAATATCTTTAACACTATTCATTGGTATAGAGTATTACGCCCTTTAACCACTATATATTTGGGCATGTAATGTGGGAAAATCGGACAGTAAAATCGCCTTTACGAATGTGTAGACGTGCAGTAGTGAAGCTAGCCTCATACGTAGTCTTCGACAATGCAAGTTCACCCATTCGTATAGAAGATTGTGACGTCAATTGTCCCACGTTTCTACCGGAATGCATTGTTGGTTAAGGGGTGTAATACCGACTCGGCAAACGTAGTGTTTGTGTCAGGTACTGACACAATAGCCATAGTGTTAATATCCTTTACAGACTCGGTATATACATTATATGGTGTGAGTTAGCATTGAAGTCGCATTGTCGTAGACTTTATATGATGTTAGCTTCACTATTGCAGCTTTACACATTCGTCTAGGAGATTGTACCGTCCTATTATTCCACATTCTTCTATCAAATATATAGTGGTTAAAGGGCGTAATACCGGCTCCTACTGATGAATCGCCAGTAAGCACGAAACGAATGTACACATGAGATAATACTTTCCGTTCATGCTGCCTTTGCTTTATCCTTCTGGTCACAACTGAACTAATTTGTTACTAGCTTCGCAAAACCTAATACACAATTGCATGTGTGCATATTAGTTCTTCGCAACAAACAGTGCATAAATTTCTAGTGAATCGTTAGTATTTCTTATGGGACCAATGTAATTTCTCCTTTAATAATTAACAAATTTCTTGGTGAAATGAGCCTTCATTTGACAAGGAGCATCGGAAGACGTCTACGAAATATTCGGTGTCAAAATGTAGTTTATGACCAGAACCCTTGTTTCTTAAAACACGGATCAGGTAATTTGACTGACTTTTGGATCTTGTTAAAGAAACGGAAGACATTCTACCATTGTCTGCTTTAAATTTGCATTAGGTTGGCGCAATCGGATTCACATCGCGTATTTTACCATGGGCCTATCCGGTAAAACTGATACGCGTGGACCAGACGCTTCCTGACGCACCGCCTATTCGCGATCCGAGCACCGGCCTCTGTATTGCTTGCCAGGCGAACGAACCAGGCCAGCTGGTTGGCAAAATCAACAAATGGGACTTTCAGCGACGGATAGCCAACGAGTGTACTGCCGCGGGCGGAAAGCATTTTCAAGCGGGCGCCGTTGCTAATTCGTCAAACCATAACCAAACCACGATGGCGTCCGCCGTCGACAAGGATAAGGCCTGGTTTAGCCGCATTTCACCAGATCTTTTGCGCACTTACGACGGCTATGTCAGTGGAGTGGCTACTAAAAAGAAAGTAGTCAGAGATGTCTTCACCAAGGGTGATGCATATTTCTTATCAGGTATGCTGTATGCAAAGTGGATTACGTGCACAAACGTATTAATACGTAGATGCGTGTATAACAGTGTGCTATCTTACAAATCATTTTATGGCCAAGCAAACTGATGGTATCTGATAACAGCCATTGCTAGAACCTAAATCTTACCGTTGGTTCGTATTCAGACTTTCTCGTACCAAGCAGGTCAATGTGGAACTGTTATGTTAGCAGTTTTTACCGCTCCTAATAGAAATGGAGATAATCTCACACATCTACACATTTAACCGTTTAATGACAGTGAACCAACAATATTTTACTAATTCAATATTGTGTAGTAGTAGTAGTAGTAGTAGTAGTAGTAGTAGTAGTTGTTTTTGTTGTTGTAGTAGAATTTTAGTATTTTTAATAGTAGAAGTTGTTGCTGTAGTAGTATTAGCAATAGCAGTAATGGTAGTAGTAGTATCAATAATAAAATTATTAGTAGTAATAGTATTAGTATTAGTAGTTTTAGTAAGTAAGTAGTTCTAATAAGAGTAGTATTAGTAAGCGTAGTATTATCAGTAGTAGTTGTAGTAGAAGTAGTATTAATAGTAGTAATAGTAGTAGCAGTGATACTAGTAAGAATGGTATTAGTATTAGTAGTAGTAGTATTAGTAAGATTATTATTAGTAGTAGTGGTAGTAGTAATATGATTAAGAGTAATATCATTAGTAATAGTAGTAGTAGTGAGAGTAGTAGTAGTAGTATTAGTAGTAGTAGTAGTAGTAGTAGTAGGAGGAGGAGGAGTAGTAGTAGTTGTAGTAGTAGTAGTAGAATCAGTAATAATAGTGTTTGTAGAATTATTTGTAGTAGTAGTAGTAGTTGTCGTTTTAGTAGTAGTAGTAGCAGTACCTAAACCAGTAATGGTAGTAGTTTACAGTAACATAAATCGATGTATACTTAGTGATTGGAGATATATTTTTATTTTTCAAACGGTATATTGTAACATAATTAAGTGTTAATTACTTTCTACCAGCGGGATAAAATGTTCATATTTCGGATCACTTGTAAAGTGGACTGAAACCCGGCACTTAGACTTAATACCTCTCGTCTTAGCTTGGACTAGGCGACACATCTTACCTCTAAGCGAACCCACTAACCAATCTAAAGTTCTAGATATTTAATCTAGACAACGTTCAGTTGCTATAGGAATGTCTGCAGGCAGTCTCAATGGATCTCTGAACACTAGTTCAGTTATGGAGATATCCAACTTTTTAGAGGTTTAGTTTGCCTCACTTCTTTGTGGTATCTAGGGAAATACACTTCCAATAACTGGGTACTCTCTCTCTCTCTCATAAATATCGCCAATTATTTTTGTGCCTAGATTATTACTTTTGTCGACATTACAAAGTTTTCTTGTTTTGTTGTCTCCTTATGGTCATATGGCAGTAAAAGATTAGTGACTAATGTCTTTTTTTATTACAGTGCATGATGATGATGATGATGATTTTACACGAAACGTCCACTTATTACCAGAATTTTACTAATTGAATCTACAGATTTTTAACTTTGGAATGTGAATTGAGAAATACGCGGTACATTGATGCATAATCTTATTGAAAATTTGTGTACAATTCAAGAAGGCCATATATTTCGTCACTTCTCATCATAACTGAAATATCTGGTTCTCTATATAGCTAACTGCGCCAAAATGAGGTGTTTATTTGGATTGCTTGCTTACAGGATACTACAATAAAGAAGCGGCAAAACAGGAATTGTGCAAATGGGTCGAAGGTGGTTGGTGGAAATCTTGTCAAGCGATCGACGTTGCCGGCAACACGTAGATTATAAGAAAACAAGATTTGCCAATTTCCCTGTTGAGGCCAAAATGATTCTTGCAGAGGAAATGAGCGCCAACACCAAGAGACTTGAGCACTGAAATCTAAGAGATCTGCTTAAGAAATTAAGCGATCACGAATTGAAACTGGCCAGTGTAAGAACAAGAGAAGGTGTGTCTACGTATTTGTGATCAATTAATGTCCATTTAACAAACGCGCACAAGCGATTGTTAAAAAGACGCGAGACCGAAGCGGTGTTTTTGCACAGAGAATGCATCGCGATTATATAGGCGATACGAAGCCTCTGATTGGCCAACGGTCATGCCCGATTGCGTGACCCGCTATCTGTCGTCTGTAAACCAATGAAAATTGAGCGTTGCGTTTGAAACGAATTACACGATGTTGTGACTTATGATTTGATCTGTTTCTATATATATATATATATATATATATATATATAGTGTGTGTGTGTGTGTGTGTGTGTGTGTGTTTGTAGAGGACCGGGTATTTCAGTAAAGATAGTATCTGGCGGAGCAAAGGCCTTATTTTACTGTGTTTTTTAAACATAATTTTATTATAATTGTCAAATTAAATGTACTTCGTATTTCTCATGCTATTAAATGACTGAAATAAAGCTAATAAATAGTTATTTTAGAATTTTTTATGTTTACATCATGTGTATTATTTTCATCATCACCACAGACAGCAATACAGCGATATTGAATATCCTATGCGTCACCACCGCATAACCATTAGAAAATTTTTATGCTAACAAGAATGAAAAACTAATAATTTGCAAAAAAATGTTTTAAAAGGACGTTGATACATAAAAAGGTGGATTTAGCCCAGGTGGGGCTACCTGCCTAGGCAACTCACAGAAACTAGGCGACTTGGACATACACACAACACAATCTAGGCCATGTCAACTTTAAGGCTTGGCAACATCACGATACAGTTGCATTGTTATCTTGATTGTATTTCTTCATAAACAAGGCCAAGCCTCGCAGTGTATTCTGCAAAGCTCAGACAAGTAAGTTAATAAGAAGATGACTCTACGATAAATCTGCAACAAGATCGCCACCGAACTCGATTCGATGCCATATCTCCCTGAGTTTCCAATCTAGATCTATTATGCGATCGCGGACCTCACTCTGATTGACGATCCAAATAGAATTGTACTTGACTGTAGCTGTTTCTGCCATACTTAAATCCCTCCGCCTGGTTTCTTTCGCCAATCTGGCGCTGGCGGAGATAATATTGTAAATCTAGCTGCATTTGCTGCCTCTGGAAGTGCCCGCCTTTCTTACAGAATACACAGTCTTCAAATCAAGTATACTCCTCGTCTTCCTTTGAGTTGCGGTGATTGGAGACGACCGGCTATAGTTGGCAGTATCTCGTCAACGTTGCGGGTCATTGCCGGCTGAGTATCAAAAGGCCTTACTCGAAGGCAAAAGTTACGATCTGCGTAGTTCCTTTCGGTCGCTCTTCGATGTATCATCGACAGCCCGGCTAGTGGTGAAACACAGATTGCGTTTGTTGGGTGCGCTGTATGACAAGGCCACTTTCAAATTCTACCTGGCCTAGCAACTTGGGTAGATGTATGGAAACGCAGAACAGATGGGTCAGCAAACTCGTCGCGAAATCGCTGAATTGGCCGCGTCGCATCATAATCTCAATTATCAAGAGTCACTTGAATGGACAAAAATCTGTGCGATTCCATCGCAAGAACAGGGCATTGTGGAGAGGCCCAGTTGTCTGTGCTTCTTTGGAACCCACTTTACGGTGGTCGGAGATCTTTCATACACTTTTGTATGTAGCTAATCGAATTTACGTATGCGTTTGAAGCATTTGGCATGACCGGTAATATAATCATGTATATATTTATTTTAGCCATTTATATGCGTTTGTAAGGCAAAACAAAATCGGCAATACAGTTTCCTTGCGATTTTCACTGTATCACTTCATAAAAAAACAAGACCCCACAGCCTACTCTGCCCAATTAAGAAAAGAAGGCTACGAAGCAGATTCTACTCGAAATCTGCGCCAAGATCGCTATTGCGCTTGACTCGATGCCATTTCGCGCTTGATTTCCAAACAAGAACTATGATGCGCACGTGAGACACATCCTGCTGGACGAGCGGATTCCATACCAATCAATTTGAACGTAGCTGTTCTTAACTGTTTCTGCCATTTTAAAATCTGCCCAGTCTGGTGTGAAGGTGATTCTACTAGACATCTGCAACAAGATCGCCAATGAGCTCGATTCGATGCCATGTCATGAAGGGTTTCTAACCAAGAACTATGATGCGCACGAGGACCCCATCCTGGCAGACGAGTGGGTCCTATACTACCCAATTTGGATGTAAGTGACTTTAATTGTTTCTGCCATGTCAAAATCTGCCCACCTTGTTTCTTACGCCAATCTGGCACTGGGTGAGAGAACAGAGCTCTACTGGACAATCGGAATGAGGGCATACGCAAAACGTAACCGAGCCAACGAGGTTGAAGGAGCCTTATTTGTTTTTCTAACAACGAGCACTTATTGGCAAGTTCCAAAAATACATCTTCGGCTGTCAACGTTAGTTATTCGTTGTTGGTAACCAACATGTGCTATGCTTTTCAAACAACAATGGTCGAATTCCTGTAGGCGTATAAAATCATCAAGGGACAAGATATCCCTAGTATATAACGGTACTGAATGTACAGATTCATTTCACACACGACATTTAAGGCAGAGTGAAATATTCGCGTTTCACCATAAACGGCATAGGTTTGTGAAAATGACTTTAGCCTTCGCAACTCTCATATTGATTACGTCACTTATACAGCTATCAAAATGTGTAAACCTGCCAACTACATCGAGGTCTTCACTTTGCAGCCGCAGATGTTATATCAACGGTATGTCGTCCTGTGGAAGTATCTTACATTTCGAGGATATGAATTTCATACGGCAAGACCAATGTTCATTTAATTAAATAAAAAGACCGAGCAAAGACTGTTAAGCTATGTAAAGTGGACTGAGAAGTACCTATGTTGTCGAATAATAGTTCAGTATCGTCTGCATAGTAATGATCGACTTATTTTCCTGCATCATTGTCATAGGTAAGAGTATTCTTCATAGCATCATATATTACGAAATTAAACAAAAATGTTGAAATTGGGTAGCCTCGACGAACACCACAACTAGTGGCAATGTTATGTGTTTATTCTTTGTAGTTCTTAACGCAACGCGCATTTTTTTGTGGGGAGCGCATGTAATATTAACAAATTATCGGACATACCATTCTTTGACAGAATGTCGAATCGAACATTTGGATCCACTAAGTCAAATGCCCCCTTGAAATCTAGACAGTCAGTTAATGTTGGACGGCGATACGTGTGTTTCTGTTCAAGAACTTGCGTTGGGGCAAAGCTTTTTGTCTACATAACCTCGTTCTGACCGGAATCCGGTTTGTATTTCTCTGGCGTATTGTTCGCGTGAAGAGCTCAGGCGACATAAAGTAATCGAAGCAAACAATCTGAATACGACTGGAGACAAGCTTATATCACGATGGCTGTCACAGGAACTACGTCTGACTTTTTTGAAGGTAGAATTGTTGGGAGACTCACTCTACGAAACTGGTAGTCTTCACACCCCTTAAAAGTTTGGTCAGCGCTCCAGAAATTATATCGCAACCATCCTTAAATAATCTCGGAAGCAAATCATCGGGGCCTGCAGCTCTGCGACGTTTAAGCGATAAAATTGCATACCGTATTTCCAACCCTGATGGTTGTTCAGGACTAGCCTTCCACACTTATTAGAGGCATACTTTCGGGAATTGTGACCCATACAGATGCCCAGTCGTGTTAAACTCACTTATCCATACAGTTTCTCTAACTTTTAACTTTCTCGGACCTGTTGCACGGATAAGTTGGAACAAACAGCGGCTACGGCCTGATGCGAACGCCTATTCCACCTCTTCAGCCTTTCTGGTCCAGGAGGATTCGCGATCGACTTTTAGACTGGGCTTAAGTTGGCGTCTTACATTGCGACGTGCATTATTATGAGCCGAGCCAGGTGGAATTTGGCGCCTTGTTTCGAGTATACTCATAGGTTTTACAGAGAGTCAATGATTATTTCTACGGGGGCCTGCAATGCCAAATGCTGTAGCACCTGCGTTGTGCATAGTAGGACTTATCTTTGCCCGGTGTAACGTCGAATTTTCGCCATCATGGCCAATTAACGTTGATTTCAGAATATGTTCATAGTTTTGTCGGAAGGACGGCTGTTAGAGTTTTCTTAAATCTGTTTGGGGTTTTTTCGTATTTATTTCCCAGGAGAATTTTAGTGCACATCTACAACGGATAAGTGCATGGTTCGAGTCGACATAGGTGTTCCAATAAGAACGACAATCCGGGATGCAACCACACAATTTATAACCAATTGCTACACGATCTATTTGAGTCCACCGTTGTCCAGGAGCTGTAGGACTCATTGTGGCGCTACGTCGAACACTACGTTTGAAGTTTATTATAATTAAATATAATTAAGTCGTTCTTTATTTCCGTGTAGCATTGAGCTCAAAGTGTACCTGCTACCTAAATGAAATTCTGTGTTACTTAGGCGCCCAACTTGAGCATTCGTGTCACGCATAACCGAGACTATATCTGAACTTCGTTCTCTACCGTCGTAAAGTCCATCCCCTCCTCAACGTGGTACGACGGTGTCAACCATGTTTCGATGGCCGATCGTACATGGGCTAACGGGGCTATGGCGGTGGTGTCACCAGGGCGTGGTGGATTTCCGACCGGCAATCGGATCTCCTATAAAATACCACATGAGCCCGACGGCGGCACCATGACTCGGCGTGTGTTCCCCGCCACAAAAGGGTTCAACAGCCACAGGATTACATGGACTCCTGGACAGTACCCCGTACTTCCGAATGACGAATGAGCTCTCAGCAGCCACCGGCAACCATGCAACTTACTGCTGCCTTGCAGACTGCGCTTGGATGTGCAAAGCCTAGAGGTGCGTTCTCGATCAAAAAGCCGAGTGGTGAGGGGACACCACTTGTACCAAATTCCCAAGAAACTCCATGAAATGTCACTGGAGCCGGCTTATCCTCCAAAAGGAGTCAGCCACAGTAAATTTAAAAAAAATAGTAAGGAGCTTAATTCGGAGTAAAAAGCGTCCTTGCTTTCTTCTGTGCTGCAATCATTAGGAGCATATGCAAATACAACGAAGAGGCAACGATGATAACGGCTTTTGGCATTGATTTTGGTAGATTTGTTTAAACGTGCCGCACAAAGTCGACTATTTAAAGAGATCCAATCAATTAAACAAACTTCAGCTCGTGAGCTAAGGAAAGCACTGATTGTTCATTTTCTGACTTGCAAGAACTCCGTGAAGCCAGAAGTTTGAAACCCATAACGCGTGGATAAGGATTGTGCAGCCAATTCATTAATATTCGTGGGATTCTGTATTCTTGTTCCGGATGCGCAACGTGTATCGATTTCCAATTTCTCCAATTTATCGACTTCGTCTTTTCCAGTTTGTTTCACTGTTCGCGCATTAAATGCGCTGACGCTAAGACCTAGCCTAGGCCTAATAAATGGTAGTTTACTGAAACTATTTTCGATATTTGGCCATTCGACATTGGGCTCAGTGGTATGATCAACATCCACCACGATCATGGCATCTAAAAGAACGTGATTTCAAGATTTAGACGAGGAAAGAGAACGAGACGAGGCAGAATCGAGAAGGCAGGTGTCTGCAACCGTCTACTTCAGGTTATCTAACCTGCTCGGCTCAGCAGATACGGCGGGTTCATTTTGTCTTGCGCGCCGGCTGATGCAGTATTCATTCATTAAACCTCGTCCTGTTCATAGTTGTGTGCGTGGGCTGTACAAGAATAATAGGCAGCCGATTGATCGTGGGGATGGCCTGTATTCCGAGTCTCTCTCCTTTTAAATAGTTTGTCCACCAAAGCTGATGAGCACTATCTGCCTTGGTGGCAGTGGCTAAAATTTCCTGTGGCAGGCGTAATCAGCTCATCGTGTCTGGCACACCTGTTCTCAACCCGCAACTGCCCATTTAACACTCAATGTTGCTGCGTAGTTAAATTGAAGTCGAGGCTTCGCATGACGCGGGATTATGAATGTATCCCCTTAGACCCGGCGAGGTTCATGCTACCACTACTGGACGGAGAAACTAATTCACGCCGGTCGTCAGACCGGAATTTATATGGCTATATATATATATAGAGAGATCTACATGAAGGGAAACCGGAAAACGTTGGTTTTTAGCTGAAAACCGCATGCATTTCGCGGCCTCGGAGATACAGACGATAAGTGGCCAGACTACCAAATACCAGTGGTTCAAGTTTTGGCCGCGCCAAGTTCAATTTGCTGTCTGAGGCGGCGCTTGGTTTTTTTTCACCGAACGCATATTTTTTTAATCTTTTCACTGTTGTTTATTTGTAACTTTTAAGGTGATATCCTTGTGCAAGACGACTACGGCTACTTCTACTTCCGTGATCGGCTTGGCGACACATTCCGTTGGCGTGGCGAGAATGTGTCCACAGCCGAGGTTGAAGGCGTGATTTGTGAGGCAGGCAAGCAGCAGGTCAACTACGAGGACAGTTTAGTGAGCATTTCGGTGAATAATAACGCCACGATTAACGGAGGGCTCAGCAACGGCGTAAGTAATGGCTATGGCGCATTCGACAAAAACTCGCACAATTCAACGTCGAATGGGCAAGTAAATGGCGATTTGTTCAACTCCTCGCTTACTTCCACAACTACCGTTTCCGGCATTGCTGGCAATGTTAATGCTAATGCTGCCGCTTCTCCGAGTGGCGGTAGACGCAATGTCGGCCTGTCTGTCGACGGGTCGCCGCTTGTCTTCGACTGTGTTGTTTACGGTGTTGAGGTTCCGGGCAATGAAGGCAAGGCTGGAATGGCTGCCATTGTATTCAACCAAAACGCTCTCGGTTTGTCCTCGAAGGTTAGTTCTACGGCTAGAAGTTTGAAAATACTGAGACACTTTAGTTGGCGCGTTTAATTAGGCCAGTCTGACGGCTATTTATGTCTAAAAATATACACCTTCGCTATCGGTGTTATTATGGTAGGCCAAAACATTTGTGGGTGGTAAAGTAACACTCGATCTTGTATTCCAGATAAAAATAGATTATTTAAACTCTGAGTCTTTTCCTTTCACGTGGACAATCTACCGCATAAAGCCAACCGGCATTGCCGACCCGGAGAATCTGTCCTCCAGTTACCATTATCGGAAGTTTTCTTCGGAAGCAGCGTCTGATAGGCTTTCCATCATTCCGTCGATACCCATTTAGCGATCAGTGCTAACTGCGACATTGAGACCACACGCAAAGCTTCATACAAGGCAGGTAGGTTGTATTCTTCCGATTGGCATCAGCAAGACTCCAGATTCTGTTGTCGCTTCGGCAAGCTGGCGCTCGACGGTGTGCAGACATTTAATCTACTATGCCTATGGGTCACGTGGCATTCATGTGGAAATGTAGAATTCCAGCTGATCCGGCTGTGGCAATAAGGCAGAATACACAAGATATTCACATTAGACTCAGCATGGCGCTAACCCCCCACACAGGTCGTCTGCCTTTCACGCTGCCTCTCCTAATTAAGTCTTATTTTTCTCGGAGCCCCACCCCTTCCGCCGAACTCGGCCGTCTGCTATGTGTTGCATTATCACTGCTCTTATCCTCGGGAATGGAATTCATGAACGAATGCATTTCCTCCCTTTACTGCCCCATCATTTGTGCTTCGATGCTATTATCTATTCTTTAATTTTAAATCCGCTGCTGAAGTGCAGTTAACCTTTTGTTTAACCGTCTCAGACAAAAAAGGTGATTCCGATGATGGGGATGTCGGCAGGAGTGATAATGATGCTTATGATACTAGTAATGACGATTATGAAGATGATCAATATATAGACATTAAATCTTTATTTAATACTAACTAGTAATTATTTATGTGTCTTCTATTTATTTTTTATTTGCCACAATTATCAACAACTGAAACAACTGTGATGGCTGAAACCGACTCGACGGAAAATTGCATCCAGGACGAATTATCAAACTCATCGAGCAAGGCGAATTCGCCGGTGCATGACGACGAAGGGACGGGCGGACCGGATTGCGTGTTACTCGACAAGTTGGCCGAAATACTGGCTGTTAAGTTGCCCGCCTACGCACGCCCACTTTTCATTCGCGTTTGCGCTAGTATCGAAATGACAGGTGAGACTATGTTCACTCAGCCCTGGCCCTCGCCAATGTTTAACTTCAGGCTGTAAGCCGAAGAAGAAAACCATATAAGCATCCGCGATTCACACAAACTGCTTCTATTTGTCATGGCGTGAATGGTATTAGATTAAGGTTTAATTTAGGTCTTTTAACCTTGACCCAACCAGTGGCGTTTAAAGGTTTCAGTAACCTGACCATTTCGCCTTGTCCGCCACCCGATGGCATCCTCGGTACGTCCAGCTAAGAAGGGCTGCTTTCTTTATCCGATAAACAGTCTTAGAAGACCCACCGGCACATCGCTATTGTTTCGCCGCTTTTGTGAATTTGGTGAATGGCTATAATCTCCTAAGTTGTAAACAGCGCTTTTGTTCCTGGACTCATTTATTTGCAATGTGCATCACTTTCTCACGCCAAGTTGTGATATCATTAATAAATTGCTACTAGGCTTGGCAACTATCTACCGAGTGTTGCGTAAAAGTAAGATGCAATGGTTTATGCCTCACCGGAATGTTCTGCGCGCCACACCTATGCCCAGTTTATGCGTTCGAAGCCATTTCATATTGACCCTATCACCGTCGCTAGCGTATATTGGTGAACAGTTCTTTAAATCATGTTTGCGAGCTTGAAGTAAACACCAATCCCATTGTATTTAACCAGCCGTCGAACAACATAACAAAACTACCGCCAGCCGCAACGCACTGACGCGTTTCGGCCGTTCATGATCATCATCAGAGTACAACGGCAAACTGATTAGCGAGGATCAAACCGCATTGAATATATATATGGAAAGCAAAATTAGATATGGGCTCTCACCGCTAGTAGTCTGCTTTATTATGTTAAACATTTCAAGCTATTTGTATTTTGAACAATACTCACTTGATGATTAAACTATGTATAGATAATTTTCCACTCTGCGTTGATGATGAGCGCTGAAACTCAACACCGCACATCAATAAATTGCGCTCGCGATATATATATATATATATATATATATATATATATATACATATATATATATTGTTATATAATTAGGAAAACACAAATAAAAAAGTGGATAAAGGCCATTTATTTCGTGAATACTAATCATCTCTTATACAAACATACATATTTATAAATTTTGGGTTTTCAATTGATTATGCTAGTGGTAACAAATCTGACTCGTTTTACTGCTGTTTCTTGTTTTGTCTAGTTGGTGAGTGTGTATGCGTTTGTGTTTGTGTGTATGCGTGTTTGCATGTAAAGGTCATTCTCGCAGTATTGCGAAGTGATATCTGAGATCTTGTCATTATTGTTTTGATAGCTTGAGAATTAACCATTTGTGCGCATTGTCCACTATTACATATACAAAGGCTATTTTTCCCAGTATAGTTGATCGTTTCACCTCGTTGCGCAAAGTTGTCGTTTTCACGTGGTAACAACGCCAGTGTTGATTGCAGTGTTAAACGCTTACATTGTTTGGAGACTTCTGTCATCGTATGCGCCTCTGTTATTTCCACTTCAGTTTGTTGCCAATCCGATTGTGCGTTTGTTGATTCTAGTCGAGGGCCTGTTTGTTCTTGGCTGGATACTAGTAGATTGTTGTTGAATTTTGTTATTCTTGGCCAGTCGATAAGAATATCATGTTGATGAAACATTTGAATATTAATGTCAGGTGCTTGTTGTTTTATGTATATATATATATCCGATTTTAAACAGGTAGTATCTGGAAACAAGTCTGCTAATGTACAATCAGTTCTTTAAATCAAGTTTGCGGGCTTGAAGTAAACACCAATCCCATTGAATTTACCAATCGTCAGACAACATAGCAAAACTACTGCCAGTCGCACGCACTTACTAAAAACGCGCAAACTTGATTTAAAGAATTGTTACCACCACACGCGCAATCAATTACTGTTTAATTCGTAACCAAGTAGTTGTACCAAATCAAGCGTGAACAAAATACACAATTGCGTAGAAGCATGCCGTTCATGCTGACTGGCTTATCACGGGTACGAGGAGAAATCAGATAAAAGGCCATACTGTGTATTTGGTCATGAAATGGTGGACAAAAGTGAGCCGAAGACACATCATGTGTACAAGAATTGAACGGTATGAGGTCTTGTGAAATAAAAAACATCCTACGGTGTCTTAAACGGGAGAAACAATTTGGCACACGTACGGCCTTGATTGATGAGTTCTCACTTGTTCCTTCCTTTTGAAGCAGTCCATCAGCTGTCTGTCTGAAAATGACGTTAGAACCAGATTTTCCGGAAGCGTACAGGTAAAGGATAAGCTGCCTGCAGGCGAATTGTCAACTATTGTTAATTTATACGCATGCGATAATTGCTCTCAGCCTAAATAGGCACGACTGATGCATTACTAAAATACTAGTCAAAGTGCATTTTAGACTAGGCACAGCTGGAGAAGGTGAATAAATTTCTGTTATATCCAATAAATATTGTTTATGCATGTCACAATTCAAACCAGGCGAATTTTCTAGTCTTTTAAAGCAAGAATTAGAGAGAAGCTGCGAATTGCGCAACATATCGGTTGCAATATCCTTTATTTGTGGTTAAATAGAAACGAAAAGTTTCTGCATGCGTTGAACTCCATGGCGTGAATTTTACACGTGTGGGATTTCAACCAATGGGTATTTATTTCAGAGTATTTCATTTTCATCCACCAAAGCCGCACATGACATGCGTTTGTAAGTTGTATACCTAGTTATGTTTTTTGTCAACCATTGCTTCAGGAGGATCCTGTGTTGTTTCGTTGTCGACCTGAATTTCCTACTGGTCAAACCGTTTCCATCTTTATAGCACAAAAATTATGCCATCCGTGGAAGTGATATTGATTCAAAGCAAAATGACATGATAAAATTATCTCTATTTTAAAAATAATTGTTCGCGCAGATAGTGGTAACAATTCTTTTTATCAAGTTTGAGAGCTTAAAGTAAACACCAATCCCACTGCATTTAACTAGTCGTCGAACAACATAACAAAACTACTGCCAGCCGGACACAATGAGGCGTTTCGACCTTCCTTGATCATCATCATCAGAGTACGACGGCAAACTGACTATCGAGGATCAAACTGCATTGAATATATATGGAAATCAAATTTAGATATGCGCCTCTCACCTCTAGCAGTCTTGTATACATTGAACTTGACTGGAAATGTCGGCTGCACAATTTCTATGCAGTCACGAACATTAACTGTTTGCAGCTTTCGCAACATAAACATATATAGGCAATACAATTTAAACAATAATTGATTGCGCGGGTGGTGGTAACAATTCTTTAAATCAAGTTTGCGAGCTTGAAGTAAACACCAATCCCATTGTATTTAACCAGTCGTCGAACAACATAGTAAAACTACCGCCAGCCGCAACGCACTGACGCGTTCGACCTTCCATGATCATCATCAGAGTACGACGGCAAACTGACTATCGAGGATCAAACCGCATTGAATATATGGAAATCAAATTTAGATATGCGGCTCTCACATCTAGCAGTCTCGCATACATTGAACTTGACTGGAAATGTCGGCTGCACAATTTCCATGCAGTCACGAACATTAACTGTTTGCAGCTTTCGCCACATATACATATATAGGCAATACAATTTAAACAATAATTGATTGCGCGGGTGGTGGTAACAAATTCTTTAAATCAAGTTTGCGTGCTTGAAGTAAACACCAATCCCATTGTATTTAACCAGTCATCGAACAACATAACAAAACCACCGCCAGCTGCAACGCACTGACGCGTTTCGACCTTCCATGATCATCATCAGAGTACGACGGCAAACTAACTATCGAGGATCAAACCGCATTGAATATATATGGAAATCAAATTTAGATATGCGGCTCTCACCTCTAACAGTCTTGCATACATTGAACTTGACTGGAAATGTCGGCTGCACAATTTCTATGCAGTCACGAACATTAACTGTTTGCAGCTTTCGCCACATAAACATATATAGGCAATACAATTTAAACAATAATTGATTGCGCGGGTGGTGGTAACAATTCTTTCAATCAAGTTTGCGTGCTTGAAGTAAACACCAATCCCATTGTATTTAACCAGTCATCGAACAACATAACCAAACTACCGCCAGCTGCAACGCACTGACGCGTTTCGACCTTCCATGATCATCATCAGAGTACGACGGCAAACTGACTGGCGAGGATCAAACCACATTGAATATATATGGAAATCAAATTTAGATATGCGGCTCTCACCTCTAGCGTTCTCGCATACAT
>JAQBSW010005179.1:0-60280 GCA_029291075.1 Eudiplozoon nipponicum
ATACATACATACATAAATCTGGATTAGCCCCCTGCATAGTAGGCTCCTTCCGAAGGCCATATCAAGGCATCTCCATTTGATCACTCGAGAAGCATAAAAGGCATAAGGGAATCTAACGTATGCGCTTTGGAGATAAAGACAGTCACCTTATTACTTGCTCTTCCAAGAGATGGGTCGTAATGATGACAGTCATAGCCAAAATTGATCTATTAAGCAAAAATAGGTGTAAACTCATTTCGTTCATTAAACCAACGTTGCGGCATATATTTTCCTGTTAGACTTTAAGATTCCCTGCAGTAAAATCACGACAATAAAACTGCTTAGTCTTTGCCGAGTTTTTGACCTTAGTACGCTACATGAAGCCCTGAAGATGGCACATTAAAATAAATACAGAAAAAGATGCCTTGTAGTGAATGAAACAAATTCACAATTTCGCTGAAAAGATTATTCCAGTCAATTTCAACGTCTACGGGATACTACGTGCGTTGCCAACATCGACTGGATCATCGTAATGTACACTCGGAAGTTTGACTATTGCTCATTAGTGCTCCAAAGCAGATGCAAATAAGGAACGCGCCAAAAAATCGATATATATATATATATATATATATATATATATATCTTAAATTAGAATATCTCAAATATTGAACGATAAAATACAGACCTTTACAACAAGCTGGAAACTGATTTCTTCTAATAAATAATATTCAGTAAACAAAAATACAGACAAGAACAAAACCCTTTGGTGATGCATGGCAAGCCGGTCTCAGTTATGCACTTAAATCATGCAGTTTGTTAATACTCGGCAAGAAAAATATACACAACAGAATTTACTATAATCAAGGTTGCGAACTTGATATAAACACCTGACCCATTAAGTACATACATTTGTCAGTATAAATTAAGAATTTTATAGTGTAGAAAAGGCAATTCATCCAGTAGACCGGTTTCGTCCTTATTGGGATCTCATCACGTACTGGCAAGAATTTGCCACTGACAGGGCTCGAACCTGGTCACGTTTAATTATATACACGACAGAATGTTCGAAACTCCGCACAACCCACTCAAAAGGACTATATTTCTGTAAAGCAGAACTAGCCAAACCTTGCCATCGGAAACGGTTTGTTAATAGTCCTGCAGGTTTGCGCCTGACAGATTTTTCAGATGATTTTACATAAGATGCGATGTCATCAAGTGACTGAAATCACGATTAATAGTTTCCAACACAAGTCACACTGAATTATTGCAATTTGCTTATACGCCACAGCAAATGCAACGCGTTGATATTTATACACAAATATGTATCGCAAAAATACGTATGCCCACTAAAATGGCCTATTAATTTTTGTTTAATCTCTGGTAAATACTATTAGAATTTGTCTGTTTCGTAGATTCACAGTTGCAGCACTGCCACTAGTCATTTTTCTATAGTAAAAAAGTTTATTTCGAACAGTTAATCATAAAGGTAATTAATATATTCAGAATAAGCTTTTTCGGGAGAAGAAACGTTGCACGGAACTTGCTAAAATTAATTCAGTAGTAGTTATTTACAATTTCGAAACACATCCAATATTTTATAATCCGTCGTAAAGTCCATCCCCTCCTCAACGTGGTACGACGATGTCAACCATGTCTCGATGGTCGATCGTACATGGGCTAACGGGGCTATGGCGGTGGTGTCACCAGGGCGTGGTGGATTTCCGACCGGCAATCGGATCTCCTATAAAATACCACATGAGCCCGACGACGGCACCATGACTCGGCGTGTATTCGCCGCCACAAAAGGGTTCAACAGCCACAGGATTACATGGACTCCTGGACAGTACCACGTACTTCCGAATGGCGAATGAGCTCTCAACAGCCACCGGCAACCATGCAACTTACTGCTGCCTTGCAGACTGCGCTTGGATGTGCAAAGGCTAGAGGTGCGTCCTCGATCAAAAAGCCGGGTGGTGAGGGGACACCACTTGTACCAAATTCCCAAGAAACTCCATGAATATCAATGGAGCCGGTTTATCCTCCAAAAGGAGTCAGCCGCAGTAAACAGTAAACAAAAAAAATATTTTATAATAACAAATTGTCAAAATTGTTACTAGAATAAGGCGTCACCCTGATCTCACCATAATCAACATATTAGCCATTTTTATAAACAACGATATCAATAAAATCAAACATTCAGTTTAATCGGTGTCAATCAATGAAGCTTCCACGTTTAAGACGCCAAAGGAAAGCAACATATTTCAATTAATTTGTTCAACTCAAAACATTTTCAGCTTTAAAACGAATTGATACCTCATCAACAGCACCTGATCCAATCATAGGATCCAACGCTGTCAACAGGCGTCGCTCAATTGGTCCCACCGGTAACGACCTCTGGTGTCGGTGATAGAACGTGAAGCCAGGTTCCACAACAGAAAACATACCCTTGGTTAAATGACATGCACTGGAATTACAATTGCTGGTACTGCTATTACTAATTCCACTGCTAGTATTTGTTACACTAGATTTCGACCTACTGGATGTAGTTTTAGCACTATTAGTAGCAGCAGTAATGTTGATAACGTCTTGACTCTGATTTGGTAGCACATGAGCCGTAGTTTGACTATGAGATACCTGCATTGCCATGTTAGGCAGATGTGACGCGGCGCAACAATTATGCTGTAAGAATGGCGCTGCACCCATTTTCGGAGAACTGGCACGTTCATGACGATAGGGATGTTGAAATAGACTATGCGTATGCAAGTGGGAACTGTGAAGGCGCTGAAGATTTATCTGATGTTGCGGCTGTTTATTATAAAGATGAAGATGATGATGATAACTTTGATAGTGTTGAGAAAAGGGGCGTGACGAAATAGTGCAGGTAGGCGTTGAGCTTGCTTCACATACTGCTGCTTCTGAGTAAATCTGCTGCAATTTTTCAAAGTTACGAGGTATCGCTGAAACTTCACTCGTGTCCTGACCTAAAACAGAAAAATTCAAAGAAAAACTGCTTAACTGTAGTGAAATGAATAAATTTCACGAGAGAGATGTAATTGAGCAATAAAATTTTAACTCAGTTGTCTGTCTGCCAAAGGCTCATTAGCCAGTCACAAATCATATAAAAACCGCTCATAATATTGGAGTGATGTTTATTTCAAGTCTACAAATTCTATTTGAGTTTTTTTCCCGCATGCATTTACTGCATAGATGTGGAAGGTTGATAAGTCAATTTACCTTATAGGCCATTGTTACTGCTTGAATGGGAACAGAAAAATCAGAGTTAAAACATCGACTGTGCGAACAAAACTCTCATCGCGGATATAGGATTCATCCACTAAGTCATGGGAACACACAATGCCAGAAATAGTCGGGAAATAGAGCAATGTTAGCCGCGGATATAAATAATTGGCTGGCAGGCAAGCGGTTCAGATGTGAAAAGCTAATATTTCTGACAGAAATCATTTAAATTATAAATCTGAACTATTGCTGCAAAATACAAACAGAGAATGAAAATTTTAAAATGTCAATCCTTATTTCTCAACGAAGAACTGGTGTCGAAATACTGGTCGCATAAAATTTTGCACAAAGGTTGACACGACATGCCGCGATGGCTCAACTCACGAAAAACGTATCGCCTGTTAATTTCTAATAGTGACAACATGGCAAGTTGAAGAAAATTCAATAATTACGCATTTTGTACGTTTCGGATACAACGTTAGCAATCCTACACGGCAAGGCAGCGATAATAAGCAGTGATTTTTACGCGGTTACGGTTTCGTTCGTTTGAACTAGAAAAACCTATACAAATACACTTTTACCCATTTGCATATTATTCGTGAATGGAAGCATAAATAACATAGTAGAAAACACCACTATCTTTTCACCAGAACTCAACTATATAGCAACACTCCATACGTTATATATCCAATTTTAGGAGTATGAAGTGTGTAGTTGGATTAGATGCATAAAGAATAGAACAACAGAAATCAGGAAGTGCACTTGCCTGTGCGCATACACGCACGCATTCGCACAAGCAGCCGAATCACCCACACTCATTTGCGCGACAGGGAGAAGATTGATTATCCGACTCCTGTTTTTGCGAAACAACGTGTTTGCATCAATTTCTTTACTTTTACCCCGAATATTTCGGCTTCCTGTTTCGGAAGCCTTTTCCAAAGAATTTAACAATTATTCAGTCAAGCAGGAAATTAAGTTTAAACTGCTTTATTTATACTTGCAGGTAGATATTTTAACCATAACTGAATTTACCCTAGATAAAAGTGTGTCATGAATGTGTGTGTGTGTGGGGGGGTAGGGTGTGTATAAAAAAGCACGCTGCACTCATCCAAGTGAAATTAAAGTCATCTAATAACAAGCTCGCCAACTTGAATTTAAAAATCTAATAAAAAATACTGACGATTCACTAGATAAGCGTATACCATTAATGCGCTCGTGTGTGTGCATTGGTTTGTTACTGAACGATCAGTTACAAACAATTAACTACACTTATTACAGTTAAATACTGTTTGTTGCGAAGAGCTAATATATATGCAAGTATGTATTAGGTGTTGCGAACCTAGTAACAAATTAGTTCAGTTGTGACCAGAAGGATAAACCAAAGGCAGCATGAGATTATATTTTCCGTTCATGCTGCCTTTGGTTTATCCTTCTGGTCACAACTGAATTAACTACACTTGTTTGTTCTTACACGTGAAACTACAGTGAATAATGTAAATGCCTCTGCACACGTCAGACCTATTTTTGAACACTTGCTCTCTTAAATACAATATTTACGAGCAACATCCAGGTGAGAAAGAGGGCAAGTTAATTTGTATAACAGGTCGCGTAATATTTTCACAGTAAAACATAGAGTTATTAAAATAAAAGATTTCATTAAGATAATACGTAAAAATAAAATGAGGGTCATACAGTAGATTCTAAAATTGCTATTGAAGGAAAAGTCTTAGTAAGCTTGTAAAGAAAAGGTGATGTTAAACTTAAAGGTTCATTAAAATGGTTAACACTGCACAAGGAACCAATGACAATAGATAAAATAAGATAATCAATAATGGATGAAAATGTAAGTTAATCATAAAACTATTTAAGAAAGAATTGTTACCACCACCCACGCAATCAATTATTTTTTAATTGTATTATATCTATATATATATATATATATATATATATATATATATATATATATATATATATATGTGTGTGTGTGTGTGTGTGTGTATGTGGCGAGACAAACTAATAATGTTCGTGACTTCTGCATAGAAATTGTGCAGCCGACATTTCCAGTCAAGTTCAATGTATGCGAGACTGCTAGAGGTGAGAGCCGCCTATCTAAATTTGATTTCCATAAATATGCAATGCGGTTTGATCCTCGATAGTCAGTTTGCCGTCGTTCTCTGATGATAATCATGGAAGGTCGAAACGCGTCAGTGCGTTGCGGCTGGCGGTAGTTTTGTTATGTTGTTCGACGACTGGTGAAATACAATGGGATTGGTGTTTACTTCAAGCTCGCAAACTTGATTTGAAGAATTATTGAAGAGATCGTTAATTAATTATCCCCCGCCATCTACTGCTTAATGATAATCCAACATTCTTAAACTTTACTTGTGCGAGTTTCCGAATCTAATTCGTGCAATCTTCGCTTCCTACCATTATTTAATTCTGTATTTCAAATCGAGCCTAGTTATTAATCTACGATTGTTTTATTCATTTTCATCATTATATTTAATTTTGAAGGATTTTCTAATTAATCTTCCCCATCAATCAGGACAAAATATCGATACGCGTCTAGAACTATTACAGTTAATTGTATATCTTGCCTCTACCGTACAACGTATAAGATCTGACCTATTGGCATGTCCATATTTACATGTAGTTCTCTATTCCCCCCGTCTTAAATTAGTTGAGCACAAGGTTTCACTTACATGTTTTTTTTTACTGCGGCTGACTCCTTTTAGAGGATAAGCCGGCTACATTTCATGGAGTTTCTTGGGAATTTGGTACAAGTGGTGTCCCCTCACCACTCGGTTTCACTTACATACATGAAGTTACAGTCCTTACATGGAATTTTAGACCTTCTCGTGTGTATAATGGTTAAATTTTCTCTGTTTGATTGATAGATTTACTGCCAAGGACTTGTTTTAAAATGTTACATATGCAGTATTTCGATTCTACCATCTTTAATTTTCCGTGTAGTTTAGAGTCAGATATTGTCATAACTCCCCGATTCTTTTTTGTTTTCTGGCCCCACGTACTCCAAATATGGATCAAATTTACTTATGAAATTCATCGTCATTTCCTTTATAAACTTTAGAAGATACCCAGTCGCACTGAATATTTCCCGCAGTCTACCTAATTCAACCTCCCTATGCCTTATACCTGGTACTCTCGGACTTGTAATTATCCTTGATTTTAAGAAGGATATCAGAGTTAGTATCCCTTCTAAAAACATCTTGGTCTAATTTTATACCATTTCTAATAAGTTTCACATCCAGAATTGTAATTCACCACATGATTCTTTTGTAAATCATAAATTTGAGTTGACTCACTTGGTTAACCGACTTTAAGAAATTTATCATACCATTCTCTCCGTGACTCCAAAAACCTAATAAGTCACACAAGAATTGCACATATAATTTGGGATTAAGGTGCGTCATATCTAACAGGTCTGTCTCCATATAACGCATGAAGATATTTGCTATTGGAACTGACTACGGTTGTTACATTGAAATACCTCTAATTTGTTTATATATTCCTTCCTAAATATAAAATAAGTAGAAGATATGTCTCATCCTCATTTTACTTCTTTTTATTATTCTTAAGAGAAACTACATTTTATCTATTATTTAAATAAAGTTCTAGAGCTTGAAGTAAGCACTAATCAACAACATAGCAAAGCTACCGTCAGGTACACGTACTGACATGATCATTATCAGAGTACGACGACAAACTTACTAGCAAGGATTAACCCGCAATGAATATATATGGAAAGCAAAGTTAGATATGAGCTCTCACCTCTAGTAGTCTCACATCCATTTTGCATGACTGGAAATGTCGGCTGTACAATTTCTCTGCAGCGTTCGCCATATATATATATATATCCACATATCCACTTTTGCTTTCCCGTTTGTCGTCGTAATCTGATGATGATCACGGAAGGTCGAAACGCGTCAGTACGTGTGACTGATGGTAGTTATACTATGTTGTTCGATAGATTGTTAAATTCAATGGGATACAATGAGTATAGTCATCCGTAATAGTGTCCATACCTTCGATAGCTTCTGAAATTGTAGCTTCAAAGACGTCATTAGCAGTGCCTTCGTTTGTTAAACAGCCAAGTGATGGTGATGCATACAGGAATAAAGGCGCTGTTCGAGAGCGAATTCTTTCTGGTTGATTTTTTTCAGCATCGCTGCTGCCACCAGAACCAAGTATGTTTGAAGAAGCGACCAACATATCTCTCGACGAGTAAAATGCTCCGGAAGTGATGCGGCCCGAATTAACATAACGACGAAGTGGCGAGGCTCGTCCAGGAACCGGAGTTCCTGGTCCATTATAATTGCTGCCAACTACCACGAGAGCTGAAGATGGAGGATCATTAAATGACGAGCAATGGTCGTTCTCCTCATCTTTCTGTTAAATGAAAAAAATGGTCGAAATGTATTAAAGTAGTAAAGACATCACTACCTAATCAACATTTATCTAGTCTAACACACATTTCATCTATGGGAAACTTCAATTTAATATTTGGAAGAACATACTTCCAAATAATGAATTTTTTTAAAAATATTAATTGTAGCGTAAAGAATTTTCTTTTGCATAACTAAATTGTTCACTCGTGAAAAATGACAGATCGGTTTCTGTCAAAATGTCTAGACATATTTGGCCTTTAAAATCAATCAAACCACTCTGGAACCACCTATACACTTTTAAGAGCAGTAAATTCAGGGTCTCGAAATCAAGTATATTGCCCGTTCATCCTTATGCCATTGAGACACTTACGGTAAGCAATTATAGTTGCCAAATCTTCGAAAGTGCAACTTCCTAGTCTGGTATAGGTAACCAACAATTAAACGTCGGGAGTCATTAAAGAATAGCGAAATTTACGAGAAAAAACAGCTACGTCCAGCAACACTTCAGGTTCTCGTTATCAAATTAAGGAAGACATTTTGTGTTGGCTGGGTCGTTGTCTAAGAAAGCCGCTTACACACCCGTTTTACTGGGCGATTCCAGTGGATATCATTTTGTAGGTTTGTGTCGCAAGAAGGAGCAAAAATCATTGAAATTAACCACAATTAAATTTTGCTGAGTAGAACCTGTTTATCAAACAGAGTGGGATCCACGTGTTCATCAAATTTCTTTATTGGAACCCTGAACATTATTTAATTGTATAGAGCTCAATGACGATAATGTTGCATATTTTTAGTACATGTATCTTCTTCTCCATTACCCGGTCTCAGTCAGACAAAATAAACTGTAAGGTTTAGTCTTGCTTACAAAGTGATAAGAAATGTACTTGTTTATTTCTGACGACCCTTAACATGAAGTGGACTGGGTATAGATTATGCGTTAGTACTAGTAGTATCAGTAGTATACATATATTATCATTATTTGATGATGACAACTATAATGATGTGGAAGATAATCTCTTAATCCCAGCGCAATATGCCCCTGACTAACCAGGAGTCATTTGCCTAATTGAAAACCTGTCCGAATCATGTGGACAACTGGGTCCAGTGGTGAGGCCTTATTGACTCTGTCTTAACGGCATTTGGTGTGTTAGAACATTGCATGCAACACATTCATTTCTGTTTATTTTTGTTTACACTTAAATGACCTAACAGAGAGCAAGACTGTCAATTATAATCGAATTCAACGAAGAATAACACAATTAAATCACAGGATAAAAGAAGACTAATGATAAAAATAACGTATATTATTGGAAGATATCTTTAGACCTGCATTTACAGACAATTTTGATACCGAAAGTTACGTTAATGCACAAAAGATTCCGGTTGAATTAGTGGAAGAGTAATTGCGTATTGCGATAATAAGAATAAGGAAAATTAAGTAACGGTGTTTGTATCCTAAATCAACACACGTTGCTAACAATCAAGCAAGTGAGAGCTATTTCTTTGTATGGAAAATATAAAAATTGCAAAAAATAAAAATAAATACCGACAAATGCATAAATTGATAAAATAATTTACAGGTAATTATAGTTTTAATTTGGAAATGTGAAAACAACGTTCTCACCATTTGTCACGATATTGCACATTGCATTATGATATAAACACCTGACCCATTAATTACTTACATATGTCAGTATAAACTAAGAATTGTATAGTGTAGAAAAAGGCAATTCATCCAGTAGACCGGTTTCGTCCTTATTGGGAACTCATCAAGTATTGGCCAGAATTTGCCGCGGACAGGATACGAACCTGGGCACGTCTGCTTCGGAATCTGGTGCTCTAACCACTGAGCTATCCTGCCGCTCAGTGGTTAGAGCACCAGATTCCGAAGCAGACGTGCCCAGGTTCGTATCCTGTCCGAGGCAAATTCTGGCCAGTACTTGATGAGTTCCCAATAAGGACGAACCGGTCTACTGGATGAATTGCCTTTTCTACACTATACAATTCTTAGTTTATACTGACATATGTAAGTAATTAATGGGTCAGGTGTTTATATCAAGACCGCAACCTTGATTATAATAATTGTTATCACCACCCGCGCAACCAATGTTCGTTTAATTATATAAATGTTCTCACCATTTGTCACGATATTGCACAAAAAGAAAGAAAAAACCACGGAGAAAAATGTATCACATATTGTCTCTATATTACAGTTCATTAATATACACGCAACTATTTAGTTCACCTCGTGAAATATGTTTTACATTATCGATTCTGCAACAAAAGTCAACCACGATATTATATGTATTCTTTATTACGTCCATTGCCTTCGAATATTAAATAATAATTTATTATTAGGAAGAAAGCACATTTAAAACAAAGTGAATAATGATCATGTATTTCGAGACTAATAAACTTCACTTTCATTTAAATAAACCCTGGGTATTCATTTGATTATGGGTGTGGAAACTAGTCAGACTCAGTTGTACTTCTACTTCTTGTTTGGGTTGATTAGTAAGCGTATATTCGAATGTGTATGTGTGTGGCTGTTTTCATGTAAAGGCATTTCTTACTGTATTGAAAAGTTATGTCTGAAATTTGTTCATTCTTGTATTGCTGGATTGAGAGTTAACCACCTTTTCGTATTGTTGGCTGTTACGTACATGAAAGTAATTTTCCCGAGTAGTATCTTTCGTTTCGTCTTGTTGCTCAATTCTGTTGTCCACTTGGTAACAGCGCAGGATGTGCGGATTGCAGTGCTTAATGCACATACTGTTTGGAAATTTCTGTCGTCGTAGGTGCAGTTGATTTTTCTCCTTCAGTTTGTTGCCAATCTGATCGCTTGTTGAGTCTGGTCGAGGGGGTATTTGGCTTTGCCTGGATGTCAGTAAATTGTTGTTGGGATTTGCGATTCGTGATCAATCGATTAGAATATCATATTGATTAAACATTTTTGTTTTTACGTCTGGTGCTTGTTTTATATAAAGAGCTTTATATATATATATATATATATATATATATATATATATATATATATATATATATATATATATATATATATATAATTTTTCAGGTTTTGCTTCGTGTAGAATGGAGAAATTTTCCAAATTAATTCGGTGCCCCGTTTCCAATATAATATTGGAAATAGCTGAATTTCCTGACGATGCCAAGGCTTTTCTAATCAATTTATGCGCTAAATGTTGCTTGATTTTGTCGAGCAATTGCTTCTTAGTACGTCTAGTATATATGCTACCGCACATACATGAGAATTTGTAGATGATGAATGATTTGGAGAGAAATGGAAATTGATCTTTGGGATTTTTCTCTGCTTGCTAAGTGCTATTAACTTTGACACTGGGAAAATTCTACTTAGTTATTATATTTAATCGTCGTGCAATTATTGATGCCGCTACGTCGCTTCTAAATGGTAAGTTTAGGAAAACCTGCTTAAAAAGATACCGTCAAGCAGGTTTTCCTAAACTTACCATTTAGAGGCGACGTACCTGCCTCAATAATTGCACGACAGTAAATATAATAACAGAATATATTCCCAGTGTCAAAGTTAATATCCAAACTAAGGAATCACGAGGTTGGATGCCAAAGATCAATTGTCAATTCTCTCTAAATCAACCAGTCTACAAATTCCCACCATGTATGTATAGTAGCATATATATATATATATATATATATATATATATATATATATATATATATATAAGGACGTACGAAAGAAGACAATTGATCAAGAGACTCCATACAACATTTTCTGCAGAAATTGATTAAAAGGGCTTGGCACCGTCAGGAAAATCATTTATTTCCGATCATTTACTGGAAACGAGGCGCCCATGATCAATTTGGCCAATTTTCTCAATTCTACGCAAAAGCAAACTCATAAAGAATTATCATACATGTATTAATCACCTTTTATATAAAACAACAAGCGCCCGGTCTAAACATCCACAATTTTCATCAACATGATATTTTAATCAACGGCCACGAATTACAAAAACCCCAACAACAATTTAATAGCATCCAGGCAAAGCCAAACACACTCGACCAGTATGACCAAGCGTTCGATCGAATTGGCAACAAAATGAAGAAAAAAACAGCTGCACATATGGCGACAGAAATTTCAAAACAATATGAGCATTTCTTTAAATCAAGTTTGCGTGCTTGAAGTAAACACCAATCCCATTGTATTTAACCAGTCATCCAACAACATAACAAAACTACCGCCAGCTGGCGGTAGTTTTGTTATGTTGTTGGAAGTGCGTTGCAGCTGGCGGTAGTTTTGTTATGTTGTTGGAAGTGCGTTGCAGCTGGCGGTAGTTTTGTTATGTTGTTGGAAGTGCGTTGCAGCTGGCGGTAGTTTTGTTATGTTGTTGGAAGTGCGTTGCAGCTGGCGGTAGTTTTGTTATGTTGTTCGGTAGTGCGTTGCAGCTGGCGGTAGTTTTGTTATGTTGTTGGAGTGCGTTGCAGCTGGCGGTAGTTTTGTTATGTTGTTGGAAGTGCGTTGCAGCTGGCGGTAGTTTTGTTATGTTGTTGGATGACTGGTTAAATACAATGGGATTGGTGTTTACTTCAAGCACGCAAACTTGATTTAAAGAATTGCTACCACCACCCGCGCAATCAATTATTGTTTAAATATGAGCATTTCCAGTCACGTACAATGTATGCAAGACTACTAGAGGTGAGAGCCGCATATCTAATTTTGCTTTCCATATATATGCAATGCGGTTTGATCCTCGCTAGTCAGTTTGCCGTCGTACTCTGATGATGATCATGGAAGGTCGAAACGCGTCAGTGCGTTGCGACTGGCGGTAGTTTTGTTATGTTGTTCGACGACTGGTTAAATACAATGGTATTGGTGTTTACTTAAGCTCGTAAACTTGATTTAAATAATATAAGCATTAAACAATGCAATCCGCACATCCTGCGCTGTTACCAAGTGGACAGAACAAAATTGAGAGACAAGGCGAAACGATAGAGAACACACAGGAAAATGACGTTCGTACACGTAACAGCCAACAATGCGAAAAGTTGGTTAACTCTCAGTCCATCAATACAAGAATGACCAGATCTCAACATATGCAATCCGTTCGAGCCCCTACATGAAAACCTACACAACGCATATGCATAACACTAACTAACTAGCCCAAAGAGGAAACAGAAGTAAAACCGTGTCAAACTAAATGCTACCACAAAAATCAAATTGAAAACTCATGATGTATATAAGTGAAAGATCGTAAAGTGAAGTTTAATAATCTCGAGATAAATGACCATTATCCGCTTCCTTATATATATATATATATATATATATATATATATATATATATATATATATATATATATATATATATATATATATATATAATCATCATCATTTCCAGCCACACAAAAGTCAAGTGACTAATGTTTCACTGCCATATAACCATAAGGAGTGAAAAAAAGTATATAAGTGAATTTAGATAAATTATTATTGAGATTTACGAGAGAGGGAGAGGGGTAGAGAGAGAAGGAAAACCTTGCTATTATGAGTAAATTTATCAGGATAACTCACAGAAATGAGGCAAACTAAACCTCTCCACAACACCATTATGGCCAAGTTAGCATTCGGGCAAGGCGACATCAGCAACACAGCTTCCTTGCGGATTTCACCGTATCACGTCATAAACAAACCGAACCTCGCAGCTAACTTTGCCCTACTAAGAAAAGAAAGTTACGAAGATGATTCTACTATACATCTGCAACAAGATCGCCACTGAGCTCGATTCGCTGCCATATCGCTAAGGGTTTCTAACCAAGAACTGTGATGTGCACGAGGACCCCATCCCGGCAGACGAGTGGATCCTATACTACCCAATTTGGATGTAAGTGACTTTAATTGTTTCTGCCATGTCAAAATCTGCCCACCTTGTTTCTTACGCCAATTTGGTGCTGGATGAGAGAACAGAGCTCTATTGGGCAATCGGAATGAGGGCATACGCAAAACGTGACCGAGCCAACGAAGTTGATGGAGCCTTATTTGTTTTTCTAACGACGAGCACTTATTGTCAGATCCAAAAATACGTCTACGGATGTCAACGTTAGTTATTCGTTGTTGGTAACCAACATGTGCTATACTTCTCAAACAACGATGATCGAATGCCTGTAAGCGTCTCAGATCATCAACTCTAAGAGGCCAAGTTTCACTAGCGTATAGTAAGACTGCGCGTACAGATGCATTGTAAACACGACCTTTAAGGCAAAGTGAAATATTCGCGTTTCTCCATAAATGACAAAGGTTCGAGAAAGCTACTCTAGCTTTCGCGATCCGTATTCTCACCTAGTCGGACATATTGCCTACGTTATTGATAGAGCTCCCAAGATATGTAAACCTGTCGACTATGTCAAGATCTTCATTCTGCAGTCGCAACGTTGGAGTGAGTGGTGGGTGATCCTGTAACAGTATCTTACATTTAGAGGGTGCGAATTTCATACCGAAAAACGGAACTTATATATATATATGAGTGGCAGAAAGACTCAGTTGTTAGAGCAGACGTGCTCAGTTCCAAACCCAGTCTACGGTAAATTCTGAACAGTACGTGATGAGTTTCCGATAAGGACGAAGCCGGTCTATGAGATGAAATGGGTTTTCTACATTAGAAAATTCTTAGTTAATAATACATAATAAGACAGATGTTTATATCAAGATCGCAACCTTGACTAAAGTAATTGTTATGATCGCCCTCGCAAATTATATTCATTTAAACACTGACATAATCATAGAAAATGATCACAATATTAACAAAATGAGATCGACAAATATATGAACTTAGCATACTTGATAGAAATACTGATTTCTTAAACAGTTTAGATTAATTAATGAATAAATAAACTTTTACAATATTCAAGACATCTTACTAACCGCCATCTCTTGTGTAGTCAACTGTTTTTCAGGGGCAGACATCTCCCTGCAAACACGAGCTGTACTACTGTATTCAAAATCGTCTTTTGTTGGTGTTAGACTGCTTAGGTAAATAGAAGGTACAACAACTACACCGTTATCGCCACTAGAACAAATTGGAGAAATGATGCTGGAATTTTCTTCGCGCATGCCCAGCTTACCTAACTCATTACGCATCTCAGGCTTGACCAATGCTCTTGGGAATGTGTGCTGATTAGAGCTGACAGCAGATGACGAGTCAGACGTTCCTATTGACAGAGAACGATTCGACGAAAGGTGACGAAGATGGCAATTAAATGGACAGAATCCGATCATCTGACATCCTGAAAAAGTAGCATTATCAAAAATTGGTTCTGACGGATCTACGTCCTCACAACACTTGTCAACATTATTATCCACAGAACGAGATGCATTATTAGTGGCGCTACTAATCTGAAGCGGCGATTGCCCAGTTGAGATTGGCGATTGTACAGAACGCTGCAATTTGTTTGATGGTTGACGGCGGCTTAAATAGTGCGCTGGAGGACGAACCTCGGCATCAAAACGTAGTAATTGACTTGACAGTTCGGCCATAGACGGTACCGCCTGTCCAAAGGAATCCGTCAACTTAAAGGTACAATTAAAATTAATATTTACATTGTTAAACATTTTATCATATTATTTTGAACGGCCAACAGGGCATCGATGCCGTCATAAACGTAAAACAAAAATCGCGGTAATCCCGCTGCACCAGGATTAACAGATAAGTGTGCAAATAGACGAAAATATGTATGAATTTGGTAACACACAGGATCTAACGAAAAAACTTGTTCAATTCAATCTAAGTACTATGGAATCATCTGAAACACACTGGGCGTGTGATTGAGACCTCCGTCTATGTATGCACGAGTGTATGTTGGTAAGTTTGTATGCATGTATTTCCCAACACAATAGCCATAGTGTTAGTATCATTTACAGACTCAGTATATATATTAAATAGTGTGAGTTAGCATTGAAGTCGCATTGTCGAGGACTTTATATGATGTTAGCTTCACTATTTCAGGTTTACACATTCGTCTAGGAGATTGTACCGTCCTATTATTCCACATTCTTCGACCAAATATATAGTGGTTGAAGGGCGTAATACCGGCTCCTACTGATGAGTCGCCAGCAAGCATGAAACGAATGTGCATGAGATTATACATTCCGTTCATGCTGCCTTTCGTTTATCCTTCTGGTCACAACTGAACTAATTTGTTACTAGGTTCGCAACACCTAATACATACTTGCAAATAATATATCAGACAAATTGTTATTGAGATTTACGAGAGAGAGAGAGAGAGAGAGAAAATTAGATAGGGAGAAGGAATACCTAGTTACTGTAAGTAAATTTAATACAATAACTCACAGAAACGCAACAATTAAACCACTCCACAACACCATTATGGTGAAGTTAGCAATCGGGCAAGGCAACATCAGTAATACAGCTTCATTGCGGATCTCACTGTATCACGTCATAAACAGACCAAACCTCGCAGCTAACTTTGCCCTACTAAAAATAGAAAGTTCCGAAGATGATTCTACTAGGCATCTGCAACAAGATCGCTACGGAGCTCAATTTGATGCAATATCAGAAATGGTTTCTAACCAAGAACTATGGTGCGCTCGAGGACCCCATTCTGGCAGACGAATGGGTCCTATACTAGCCAATTTGGATGTGTGACTTCAATTGTTTCTGCCATGTCAAAATCTGCCCATCTTGTTTCTTACGCCCATTTGGTGTTGGATGAGAGAACAGAGCTCTACTGGGCAATCGAAATGAGGACCTACGCAAAACGTGACCGAGCCAACGAAGTTGATGGAGCCTTATTTTTTCTAACTAGGAGCACTTATTGTCAGATCCAAAAATACGTCTACGGATGTCAACGTTAGTTATTAGTTGTTGGTAACCAACATGTGCTATACTTCTCAAACAACAATGATCGAATGCCTGTAAGCGTCTCAGATCATCAATTCTAAGAGGCCAAGTTTCACTAGCGTATAGTAAGACTGCACGTACAGATGCATTGTAAACACGACCTTTAAGGCAAAGTGAAATATTCGCGTTTCTCCATAAATGACGAAGGTTCGAGAAAGCTACTCTAGCTTTCGCGATCCGTATTCTCACCTCGTCGGACATATTGCCTACGTTATTGATAGAGCTCCCAAGATATGTAAACCTGTCGACTATGTCTAAATCCTCATTCTGCAGTCGCAACGTTGGAGTGAGTGGTGGGTGATCCTGTAACAGTATCTTACATTTAGAGGGTGCGAATTTCATACCGAAAAACGGAACAACGTTTGCTAATCTATTTAAGGTGGTCTGGGCAGCATGCTGATTGTCGAATAATAGTACGATATCGTTCACATAGTCAAGATCGACTAGTTTATCTCCCGAGAGAACTTCAATTCCAGCGTCCTGAATGTGTGAGAATGTTGTTCATAATGGCATCGATTACAAAATTAAACAAAAATGGGGAAAGTGGACAACCTTGACGAACACCACTGCTGGTTGTAAAGTTATGCATTAATTCGTTGTAAACCTTAACGCGACCAGAAGTATTTGTGTAGAGAGCTCGTATAATATTAACAAATTTTGTGGGCACACTGCTTTTCGACAAGATATGGAATAAAACATTGCGATCCACCGAATCAAATGCACCCTTGAAGTCTAGAAAGACGACTATTGTGGGACGGTAATATAAATGTCTCTGTTCGAGAACTTGCCTTAACGTAAAAATATTATCTATACAACCTCGTCCTGCGCGGAATCTGGTCTGTTCTTCTCTTGTGTGTGATTCACACGAAGTGCTAAGACGACATAAGATAATCGAAGCAAATAACCTAGGCATAAATGGATTCAAACTTATACCACGATGGTTATAGCACAAATTACGATTGCCTTGTTTGAAGATAGGAATGATGGTCGACTCATTCCAATCAAGTGATACGGTTTCCTCATTTCATATCGTATAAAAAAGTTTGGTCAACGCTCCTCAAATTATATGGCCACCATCCTTAAATAATCCTGGTAGCAAATCATCGGGGCCTGCGGCTTTGCGGCGCTTAAGAGATAGGATTGCATCGCGTACTTCTAACTCGGATGGTTCTTCGAGATTAACATTCCACACTGTCGATGCAGACATTCTTTCGGGAAGTGTTCAGCCCACCTATCAAAACAACTTATTTTATCAGTTATTAAATGATTGCTACTTACTTTACTTTACTCTACTTTACTACGGCTGAATCCTTTTGGAGGATAAGCCGGCTCCAATTTCCATGGAGTTTCTTGGGAATTTGGTACAAGTGGTGTCCCCTCACCACTCGGCTTTTTGATCAAGGACGCACCTCTAGCCTTTGCACATCCAAGCGCAGTCTGCAAGGCAGCAGTAAGTTGTATGGTTGCCGGTGGCTGTTGAGAGCTCATTCGCCATTCAGAAGTACGGGGTACTGTCCAGGAGTCCATGTAATCCTGTGGCTGTTGAACCCTTTTGTGGCGAGGAACACACGCCGAGTCATGGTGCCGTCGTCGGGCTCATGTGGTATTTTATAGGAGATCCGATTGCCGGTCGAAAATCCACCACGCCCTGGTGACACCACCGCCATAGCCCCGTTAGCCCATGTACGATTGCTACTAGCATATATAGTTTCACTACCTTTTAATTTTCACGGACCTGTTGCGCGAGTAAATTGTAACAAACAGCGAATATTTGTCACTAGAAATGGGCGACCTAGTGTTCTTTTACAGTCCACAAATAACCATGAAACATACAACTTACAATGATTACATACTGCATCGGCCGTCGCGCAGTTTAAAAAGGGTCACCTTAACTGCTAGAGCCGCGCAGGGTGGATAAGCGAAATCGGGCTACTACAGGAAACTTTATCTCCGATTCTGCCTCCTGCCCTTACCCTTCCTGTTCTCAATCAAACAATAACACTCTTTTAAATACTATGAATATGGTTCGTGTAGATCATAACACTGAGCCCAATATAAGGTTGCCAAATATCGAAAATGGTTCTAGTAGACAATCATTCATTAAACCTAGGTTAGGTTTTAACGTGGGCACATTTAATGTGCAAACATGAAAACAACTTGGACAGCAAGAATCTCTTGCTCGTACGTTGGATAAATTAGAAATCGACATATGCTGCGTATCTGAAAACAGAATAAAGGATCCTACGTGCATAATATAACTGGTTGCACCATCCCTATTTACGAGTTATTGGCTTCGAACTTCTGGTTCCACAGAGTTCTCCCAAGCCGGTAAATGGGGCGTTGGTATTTCCCTTAGCGCGCGAGCTGAAGCTTGCTTAATTGAATGGATCCCTTTAAATAGTCGATTGTGTGCGGCACGTTTAAATACATCTACTAAAATCAAAGCAATAAACCTTTATCATCGTTGCCTCTTCGTTGTATCTGCATATGCTCCTACCGATTGCAGCACAGAAGAAAGCAAGGACGCTTTTTACTCCGAATTAAGCTCCTTACTAAGTAAAGCACGAAGTTCGGATATAGTCCTGGTTATGGGTGACATGAATGCTCAAGTTGGTCGCTTAAGCAACACAGAATTTCATTTAGGTGGAAGATACACTCTAAGCTCGACTCGCAATGATAATGGTGAACGGCTTTTGGATAGCTGCGCTGAACATAGATTATATTTAAGTAGTACAAACTTCGGACGTAATTTTAGACGTTGCGCTACATGGCATCCCTTAGTACCCGGACAACGGTGTATTCAAATAAATCATGTAGCAATTAGTTATCTATGGCGTGGTTGCATCCAGGATTGTCATTCTTTTCGGAACACTTATGTCGACTCGAATCATTCACTTATCCGTTGTACATTTGAACTAAAATTTTCCGTAAAAATAATTAAAAATAAACCCCAAATTAATGTAGAAAAACTCGCACAACCGTCCTTCCGACAAAATTATGAAAATATTCTAAAGGCTAATCTAGCTGGTCTGGATGGCGAAAATTCGAATATACTTTGGTCCCAGATAAGTTCCACTATGCACAATGCAGGTACTACTGTATGTGACATTGCAGGCCCCCGTAGAAATAATCATTGGCTCTATGTAAAATCTATGGAGATACTCGAAACAAGACGCCAAATTCCACCTGGCTCGACTCATAATAATACTCATCGCAATATAGGACGCCAATTTAAGCGCAGTCTAAAAGTCGATCTCGAAAACTTTTGGATCAAGAAGGCTGAAGAAATGGAAAAAAGCTTTGCGTCAATTTTATTTAATTTAAAACGATTCATTTATGGATGCATAAAAAGAAAATTCTTATTTATAAATGCATAACACGCGAAAATAGGCAGTACAAAATGATAAACAAATAACGGATAAGTAAGATATAATTTTCTAATCAAAATATAATTAATTGAGCGGGTGGTGACAACCATTCCTTAAATCTAGTTCGTGAGCTTAGATAACGGCAATTTTCAATGTTGTGTCACTGATTAATTTCAAGTACGCGGAAAATTATGGACAGTACGCGAAGAGTTCCCTATAATGACGAAAGCGGTCTTCTTGAAGAATTGCCTTTTCTACACTAAACAATACTTACTTTATACTGACAAATTAATGTACATAATGTGTCATGTGTCTATATCAAGATCGCAACATTAATTAAATTAATTGTTATCACCGCCCGCACAACCAATGATCGTTTAATTATATAAGTACAATTTATTTGGTTTGTATCATAAGCTCATGAACTTCATTTAAGGAATATTTTTTAGTAGCTGAAATAATGCAAAAAACTCACTCCTTTCAAAGCGTTGAGGTCATCTCTATCGCAACTGCTTAAAGATGATTGTGCCATAAGACGACTTCTGCGGATCGCTAAAGGCCTCCGTTTTTCGATAATATTATCATCAGCATCAATATTGTCAGTCGTGCTGGAATGATCAGAATTAGCAGAATGTGAACCGACACAATTATCAAGCTGTGCATTTCCTTCAACTCTGTCTTCTGTCTTCTTCGCGTCCTTGTTAGGAGATGGCGGCATAAAACCATCATAATCTGCGTGACGCCATGGCGCATGTTTGTATATATTTGGTGCAGAACACGGTGCTGAAATGCAGAACTCTGCAGTTACGTCCGAGTTACGTTCTACCACGAAAATTAAAGTTTGCGAAACGAGAATAAATGATTAAGCTAATTAAATTCGATAGTCTGATAGACATATAAGAGTCATAATAACTTCAATTTAAAAATGAAAAGGGCTAAAAGATTAGCTAAGATTAAAATCGCAGGAAATAAATTCAACAATAGAAAAAAGTGAATCATAAACTTGGACCTGACTTTTGCTAGAATATAGATAATACAATTAAACTTGTGACTGACGGTAGTTTTGCTATATTGTTCGACGACTGGTTAAATATAATGGGATTGGTGTTTACTTTTAGTTTGCAAATTTGATTTAAATAATTGTTACCACCCTTCGCGCAATCAATGATAGTTTAATTGTATTATCTATATAGGTGCCGAAAACTTCAAAAACGTTGATGTTCGTGACTGCATAGAAATTCTACAGCCTACATTTCCAGTCATGCAAAATGTATGCGAGGCAACAAGAGGTAAGAGCTACCTATATAATTTTGCATCCATATATATATATATATATATATATATATATATATATATATATATTTGCATTGCGGTTTGAACCTCTCTATTCAGTTTTCTGTCGTACTCTGATGATAAAATGGAAGGTCGAAACCCATCAATACGTGTGACTGACTTTAGTTTAGTTATGTTGTTCGAAGACTGGTCAAATACAATGGGATTGGTGTTTACTTCAAGCTCGCAAAATTTGTTTAAAGAAACGCACAAGATTAGTCTTTACTTTCTCGATGATTCTTCATTCTAGAATTTCCAATCGGATAAGAAAATATGGGTTTCTTTCCGTTAATAATTAAAAGGGATATTTTTTGAAAATGGAATTGTTACAACATTGCATCGTATGTGTGTCAAGCATTAAAAAAATTCCCGTCTGTCGTATTAAATAAAGCGTGTAAACATAAAAAATGAAAACCAGTATCTAGCAATGTTAATTCCCAACAAATCCAGTTCCTGAAGAGGTAATCAGAATTTTCGACTGGATCTTGTTCTCAGCAAAGCAAAGCACAATGCAGTGTCGTAAATTGACCAATATAAGTGTAAAATTGTCCGATCATAAGAAAACTGAGCAATTTCAACCATCAACATTAAATAAAAGAAGCAAAACAGCTATACACGTACTCCAAAAATAAAATTTTCAGTTAAGCACTCCAACTTGCTATTGTTCGAATACTTGATATTATTTTGAATATTAATAAAATCTATCAATATAAACAAATAAACGGTACCCTTCAATTATTAGATATCTGCTAAATATATCCAAATGAATAACGAAAATGCACATACTCTGTGAGAAATAGATGCCAAAATAACGCCCAAGGCACAATTCCACTTATCGTAATAAACGAAAATAAAATGATATATCGGTAAACGAAGCGGCTACTTATAGTAGCATAATGCTACATTTAAAATAACAACGTAGTCTCTATATTATTTTCGTGCAATTATTTACTTGCGAAAGGCACACGCCTAATTAAGATAGTTATTAAAAGTGGCGAACATAGAAGCATTGAGGACCATCCAGGACAGTACGTTAAGAATTCCCAATAATGACTAAACTGGTCTAATTTCAACAATGCTTAGTTAATACTGACAAATGTATGTATATAATGGGACTGATGTTTATATCAAGATTGCAATCTTTATTTAAATAAATAGAACGGGTCCTCTACTACGAAATTCATTATGGTTCACTTAAGCCGATTAGGTTATGTCACAAACTGTTCTTCGTCGTTTTTACGCCAATCTCGCGCTGGCTGAAATAAATGCTCTGTTGGACCCGCGCATTGAAGGTATACGTAAGATGTGGCCGAGCAAACTCAATTTGTGCAACTTTACTTGTTTTAAAACGAAAACCGTTTGTTTATCGACCAGAAAGTACGTCTTCGAATTTCAGAGTTGCTCATTCGTTATTGGTTATGTGTGTTATGCTTCTCAATCAACGGTGGTCGAAATCCTGTAATCGTCTAAGAATTTTGGCTCTTAAGATCTTATCTTACCAAGAGTATAAAAACTACACGTACAGATACCTAATAAACGACTTTTAAGGCAAAGTAAAATTCGCGTGTTTCTCCGTAACTGGCGATGGTTAGAGAAGGACACTCTAGCTTCAGCGATTCTCCTATTCAGCTCGTCCCAAATACTGCACAAGTTGGTGGTACAACTACCAAGAAATAAAAATCTGTAAATAACGCCTAGGTCTTCAAACTTAAGCCGCAGAGTTGAAGTGCCCAATGAGTGACACTGTAGTAAAAGCTACATTTGGAAGATGCAAGTTTTATATCAATAAACGAAAAGATGGCAGTTAATCAATTTCAAGTGGCCAGTGCAGAAACTTGGTTGGTGACCAATGATAAGATATCGTCTTCATAGTCACGTTTGAATAATCTACCGCAGGGAGAACTTCGACATCTGCCTACTGAACGTATGAAATAGTGTAATTTATAACGATATTTCATACAAAATTTAAAAAAAGTGTCGTGTGGACATTCCTGTCAGTTTCGGGGGCTATTAGTAAATTTGTGCGATAATTAATTATAGACCCTAACGCGACCAGAAGTGTTTGATTAAAAGACTCGTCTAAAATTCTCAAATTTAGTGGAAACCTACTTTTTCAAAAGAATCTCGAATAGAACGTTGCGATCCACTAAATCAAATTCAAGAATTCAATCCAAAAAGACAGATATCGTGAGACTTGTTTTAAGATAAAAATATGATCTACACTACCTCGTTTTGATCGGAATTCGCCCTGTACTTTTATAGGTTATGATTCACGCGAAGCACTAAGAAAATGATTTATACACAACAGGAGCCATGCTACTACGACAAGATATCGAATAAATTACGGTTGCCCTTACTGAAGATGTGAATAATGGTCGACTTGCCTCAAGTAACCTGTACGGGCTCATCATTCCAATTAGTACTAAATATATTGGTCAGCACTCTTAAAATTGCCTCCGCCTTCCTTAAATAAGATCGGTAGCAGATCATCGGGACCCGCAACTTTTCAACGTTTAAGAAATAAGATTGTGTTACAGATTTATAACTGTGATAGTTCTTCGAGATTAGTAATCCACATTGTTGATACAGGTATACTTTCAAAGATCGGGACTGGCGCAGGTGCACAAGAAAACTGATCTTTGTTGTTAAATTGATCGTTAGAGAGTTCAGAAAATCGCTAAAGACCACAAATTCTATTGGTTAATAGATTATTATTAAAATCATTTACTTTTAATTAACGATTAAATTTATTTGACCTGCTGAGCGACTAAGCTGTAACAAAAATCGGCTGTTGCCTGATGTCAAAGCTTCTACCATAATTATAGACTCTCTGGTCCAAAATAGTTCAGCATCAACGTCTAGTCAGTACTTAAGTCAACGTCTAATAACCACACGAGTATTGTACCACGCCGAACAGGCAGGAATTTAGTGTTTATTTACTAAAATCATCATAGACTTTTCAGTCTCAGTGATAAATTCTATCTGAATATAAAATTCATCCCAGGCATTATTACCTACATTGTGCATAGCTTATATTATTTCCAAATATAAATATTCTTTTGGAATGCGAGCCTTAATAAAATTCATAGTACCCTTTTCATGTAAAAAAGGGAAAAAGAAATTTTATCAGATACAAGAAGCGTTTCTTTCTCATAATCTTCTCAAGTATCTAAAAATGAACACCTATATATATATATATATATATATATATATATATATTAAATATATAAATATATATTCAAATAGAAAAACGTAAACGTGGAAAGAGTTTTAAATAAGATAACGACCAATCAATTGAGTGCATCACCTCCAGTTCAAGATCAATGCCTGAACACACCTCTTCTTTTTGCATTAATGCGAATGTAGTTTTTCATCCACAAAGCTTTGTATGTGGCTAACACCTTTCAGTTATTGAAGTAATGAGCTTGCATTCAAATGATGTACGATTTTCTTTTGTTTATCTAACTGAGGTTTAATGATGTTGCAAATAACATTCGCCGCTATGCGAAACTATTTCGTTTTTAGTTCTGAAAAACAGCTGGCAAACCGCCTGATTTGAAGCGTGATTTTTCTAAACAATGTGTTCAGCTGATATTCCCAAGTATCTCTATCACCAAATGCTGATTTACCATGCTAGGATGACATAAGTAGTTGATGCACACAGTATTGTAGATGCGTACTTCATGAGGTGACCCATAACCCCAGATGCACGACGTCCGCTTTCCACTGATATTCGAGGTCTAATTAATTCTCTAGATCTGTAGGCTTTAGCTATTTGTATCCAATATGATTCAATGATGCACATATGGTATTGTTGGTTTTTCAATTCTTCCAATATTGGAACACGACATCCTCTGCCTCTTGATATCTGAGGTAAACTAGATAAGGTCAATCTATAGACATTTAGAGACACCATTTAAGATCTCATAAACAGGAATTTCACAACAGACTGCACAATTTCGCCACAACCTTTTATTTATATATATATATATATATATATATATATATATATATATATATGTGTGTGTGTGTGTGTGTGTCGAATAGCCTCCAATGGGCACATCTGTACGTAGGGATATATTTATTTCTCCATTTATAGAACTTTATTTAGTGTGACAGTTGAGTTTATTAGTGTTCATTTTGCTTAGTTAGGAATAGTCTTCATTTTGTTCGATTAGGTTACTTACTTATTACCTTTGGCGCACGCGTGCAGAGTCTGAATCTATTCAGTTTGTTTTTATACTTTTCGCATTGTCTAAAATATAGACATCTAACTGGCAAATAAGTTGGCAAGCTGATTTATATTTCCTGAATGCACAGATCAAGTTTTCAAGCTTGGTATAAACATCAAACCTATTATATATACATTCTTTAGTGTGAACTAAATGTTGTATAAGGTAGCAAAAGCAATTTAATGAGTTAATCCATACGTATACTAATTCTGTCAGAATTGTCCAATTTCTTTTCAATCGCATAAAATTATCAGTTCACTTATATTATTATGCGAATTAAGTGCAATACTCAATTAAATTTGCACTAATTACATTGTCCCATTGGAACACCAATAAAAATAGGAAGGCATACATGTGTTCATCATCTCCAGAAGATGCCTCGTCGTTATTTAACTTCATTTTAGTACTACCGGATGAGTAACCAGGAAACGCTGAATATAGTCCAGTGCTATGGGCACTGGTATATTGGTGTACACAGACATCTCATCTAAACTCGCTAATTTATCGTTTTCATTTAGATCACATTTATCGACAATCTCAAACAAATGGTATGAATTCATCAATTTATGGTCTAAGAACTATAAAATAGAAGCTTAGACATTTTATATGTTGGGGAGTGTTGGACATTAACAATAATTTTCATAGAGTTATCCAGTTTATGCATCTTTACTAATCCATACACTCTGAACACAACTGTATCTCTTTGTATGAGATTTTGCCATGCGTTTGATTTAATTCACGCTTATCAATCATGTTATTGATTAATAGTTAAACATCGGCTTGTAGCCTATCCGTCGGATCATTATAAATTTTAGCGTATAACTCTATATTGTCTAGCTGTTCTTACATCTTATCAGTATAATCAGATTGACTCATTAGAACCGTCGCTCCTCCTTTTTCTGCTTTCAAACATATAACTTCGTTCGCTATTACTTCTTTTCTGCGACATTTTACTTCATATTTTTTAAATATATACCCTTTCCATGTGTTAACATAGTTTTGGCTCTGCCTCATCATCATCATCATGTCCAGCTATACAAAAGTCAAGTGACTAATGTTTCACTGCCATAAGGACTGAAAAGAATTATACAAGTACATTTAGAAAAATTATTAGTGAGATTTACGAGAAAGAGAGAGAGAGGCAGAGAGAAGGAAAACCTTATTAATGAGGAAATTTATCAGGATAACTCACAGAAATGAGGCAAAGTAAACCTCTCCACAACACCATTATGGCCAAATTAGCAATCGGGCAAGGCGACATCAGCAATACAGCTTCCTTGCGGATTTCACTGTATCACGTGATAAACAAACCAAACCTCGCAGCTAACTTTTCCCTACTAAGAAAAGAAAGTTACGAAGATGATTCTAATAGACATCTGCAACAAGATCGCCACTGAGCTCGATTCTATGCCATATCGCTAAGGGTTTCTAACCAAGAACCATGATGCGCACGAGGACCCCATTCTGGCAGACGAGTGGGTCCTATACTACCCAATTTGGATGTAAGTGTCTTCAATTGTTTCTGCCATGTCAAAATCTGCCCACCTTGTTTCTTACGCCAATTTGTTGCTGGATGAGAGAACAGAGCTCTATTGGGCAATCGGAATGAGGGCATACGCAAAACGTGACTGAGCCAGCGAAGTTGATGGAGCCTTATTTGCTTTTCTAAAGACGAGCACTTATTGTCAGATCCAAAAATACATCTACGGATGTCAACGTTAGTTATTCGTTGTTGGTAACCAACATGTGCTATACTTCTCAAACAACGATGATCGAATGCTTGTAAGTGTCTCAGATCATCAACTCTAAGAGGCCAAGTTTCACTAGCGTATAGTAAGACTGCGCGTATAGATGCATTATAAACACGACCTTTAAGGCAAAGTGAAATATTGGCGTTTCTCCATAAATGACGAAGGTTCAAGAAAGCTACTCTAGCTTTCACGATCCGTATTCTCACCTCGTCGGACATATTGCCTACGTTATTGATAGAGCTCCCAAGATATGTAAACCTGTCGACTATGTCTAGATCTTCATTCTGCAGTCGCAACGTTGGAGTGAGTGGTGGGTGATCCTGTAACAGTATCTTACATTAAAGGATGCGAATTTCATACCGAAAAACGAAACAACGTCTGTTAATCTATTCAGTGGCCTGGGCAGCATCCCGATTGTCGAATAATAGTACGATATCGTCCGCATAGTCAAGATCGACTAGTTTATCGGTCGGGAGAACTCCAGCATTCTGAATGTGTGAGAGAGTGTTCTTCATAATTGCATCGATTACAAAATTAAACAAAAATGGGGAAAGTGGACAACCTTGACGAACAACTCTGTTGGTTGTAAAGTTATGCGTTAATTCGTTGTAGACCTTAACACGACCAGAAGTATTTGTGTAGAGAGCTCGTATAATATTAACAAATTTTGTGGGCACACCGCTTTTCGACAAGATATTGAATACAACATTGCGATCCATCGAATCAAATGCACCCTTGAAGTCTAGAAAGACGGCTATTGTGGGACGGTGATATAAAAGTTTCTGTTCGAGAACTTGTCTTCACGTAAAAATATTATCTATAAAAGCTCGTCCTGCGCGGAATCCGGCCTGTTCTTCTCGTCTATGTGATTCACGTGAAGCGCTAAGACGACGTAGGATAATCGAAGCAAATAACCAAGATACGACCGGAGTCAAACTTATACCACGATGGTTATCGTACGAATTACGATTGCCTTTTTTGAAAATGGGAATGATGGTCGACTCATTCCAATCAAGTGGTACGGTTTCCTCATTCCATATAGTATGAAAACGTTTGGTCAACGCTCCTGAAATTATATCGCCAACATCCTTAAACAATCCCGGAAGCAGATCATCGGGGCCGGTGGCTTTGCGGCGCTTAAGAGATAGGATTGCATCGCGTACTTCTAACTCGGATGGTTCTTCGAGACTAACATTCCATACTGTTGATGCAGACATGCTTTCTGGAAGCGGAACTGACGCGGGTGGCCAAGAAAATTGATCTCTAAAGTGTTCAGCCCGCCTACAAAGACGACTTATTTTATCGTTTATTAAATTGTTGTTGCTATCATTTATAGTTTCACTAACTTTTAATTTTCTCGGACCAGTTGCGCGGATAAGTTGGAACAAACAGCGACTTTTAACTGACGCGAAAGCTACTTCCATTTCTTCAGCCTTTCTGGTTCAAATGTTTACGAGATTGACCTTTAGACTGCGCTTAAGTCGGCGTCTTATATTGCGACGGGTATTATTATGAGTCGAGCCATGTGGAATTTTGCGTCTTATGTCGAGTATCGCCATAGATTTTACAGAGAGCCAGTGATTATTTCTACGGGGGCCTCTAATGCCACATACAGTAGTACCTGCATTGTGTATAGTGGGACTTATCTTGGACCAAAGTATATTCGGATTTTCACCATCCAGACCAGTTAGATTATTCTTTAGAATATTTTCATAATTTTGTCGGAAAGACGGTTGTTCGAGTTTGCCTACATCAATTTGGCGTTTATTCTTAATTATTTTCTCAGAAAATTTTAGTGCAAATCTACAACGGATAAGTGCATGGTCCGAGTCGACATAAATGTTCCAAAAAGACCGATAATCCTGGATGCAACCACGCCATCTATAACTAATTGCTACATGATCTATTTGAGTCCACCTTTGGCCGGGTGCTGGAGGACGCCATGTAGCACAACGTCTAACACTACGTTTCAAGTTTGTACTACTTAAATATAGTCCATGTTCCGCGCAGCTATCTAAAAGCCGTTCACCATTATCGTTGCGCGTCGAGCTTAGGAATCTTCCACCTAAATGAAATTCTGTGTTACTTAGGCGCCCAATTTGAGCATTCATATCACCCATAACCAGGACTATATCTGAACCTCGTGTTTTATTTAGTAAGGATCTTAATTCGGAGAAAAAAGCGTCCTTGATTTTGTCTGGGCTGCAATCGGTAGGAGCATATGCAGATACAACGAAGAGGCACCGATGATAGCTGTTTTTTGCTTTGATTTTAGCAGATGTATTTAAACGTGCCGCACACAGTCGACCATTTGAAGGAATTTATTCAATTTAGCAAACTTCAGCTCGCGCGCTAAGGGCAATACCAACGCCCCATTTACCGGCTTGAGAGAACTCTGTGGAACCAGATGTTCGATGCCAATAACGCGTAGATAGGGATGGTGCAACCAGTTCTGTAATGCACGTGGGATCCTTTATTTTGATTTCAGATACGCAACATATGTCGATTTCTAATTTATCCAACGTACGAGCAAGAGATTCTTGCTGTCCAAGTTGTTTTAATGATCGCACATTAAATGCGACTACGTTAAAACCTAACCTAGGTTTAATGAATGATCGTCTACTAGAACGATTTACGATATTTCTCAACCTGGTAATGGGCTCAGTGTTATGATCTAAACCAACCATATTTATAGTATCTAAAAGAGTGTTATTGTTAGATTGAGAAGAGGAAGGGGAAAGAAAGGAGGCAGAATCGGAGATAGAGTTTCCTGCAGTAGCCTGTTTTCGCTTATCCACCCTGCACGGCTCAGCAGATAAGGCGACCCTTTTTATACTGCGCGACGGCCGATGCAGTATGTAACTATTGTAAGTTGTACTTGTCATGGTTATATGTGGACTGTAAAAGAACACTAGGTCGCCCATTCCTAGTGATGGATTGTATTCGGACTGTCCTATTAGACCATTATTAGCGGTGGTCAATTCTCATTCCCATACATAGATTAACTAGATGGTTCGTTGCGCGCACTACTTGGAATTTACTCGGTTGCTGATTCCTTTGAGTTTGTTAACATAATTCAAGTTATAAATGTTAAAATCAAAATTATGGTGTCTTTTGATGTTACGACATTATCACAAATATTTCAATTGAAGAAACCATCAATATTTTAGTTTAAACGCTAGACCAAAACAGATTGACATCTCTGATCTCAGGTAAAACATCACACAAGCTTATTTTGCCATTTAATGGGAGCATCCGTAAATTGATAGTTCTTAAACGAACATTGGTTGCGCGGGTGGTGATAACAATTATTATAATCAAGGTTGCAGTCTTGATATAAACACCTGACCCATTAATTACTTACATATTTCTGTATACACTAAGAATTGTATAATTTTGAAAAGGAAATTCATCCAGTAGACCGGTTTCGTCCTTATTGAAAACTCATCATGTACTGGCCAGAATTTGCCGCGGATAGGACTCAAACCCGGACACGTCTGCTTCGGATTGATAGTTCGACAACTGGGAGTAACATATTTAAATTGTTGGCTAAGATTTTCCTAGGTCATCTTCAGAACAAACCATTAAAGAATGACATAATAAATGTGCTCATTTTCCTTGTTCGGTCGCAATCACGAACATTGCTTCAAATTTTCAATAAAGCGCATAAAAATATGAATTTCACGTTGGAGCATGAGAAATACCTTTGCCTGCCTTTATTGGGCGTACTTCTATAGATTGATACTAATTAAAAATTAAATAGAAATATTTACTGTAAACCAATCCTGTCCGCACAGTATTTGTATTATAGCAGTTTCGTGCCTTTTAAATATCGACAGTTCTGCGGCTATTTTGAAGAATTAACAGATTTCTCAGTACTGGTTAAACGAGTTCGAATATACTAAATTATCAATCTATATAATGTCAAATGCCAATAATAGCCAATCAATTGATTGTACCGTCCTATTATCCCACATTTTTTACCAAAATATATAGTGGTTAAAGGGCGTAATACCAGCTCCTACTGATTAGTCGCCAGTAAGCATGAAACGAATGTGCATGAGATTATACTTTCCGTTCATGTTGCCTTTGGTTTATCCTTCTGGTCACAACTGAACTAATTTGTTACTAGGTTCGCAACACCTAATACATACTTGCATATATATTAGTTCTCTGCAACAAACAGTATTTAACTGTTATATAAATAAAATGGCAGTTTAAATTTAAAACATTTATAAATTACGCAATTTTTTTTTAATTTTAATAAAACGAATATTTTATACTTGCCTTACTAAGTGCTTTTTGATGTGGTGATATCTGTTATTCAGCTGCCGCACTGCATTTTACTACCTTCTAATATTAAAGGATGATCATAGCCGAAGCTATCTTGAATTAGTTAAAAGTCGTTCTAAATTTCGACATTAAACTGGCACCACTTAAATGTAAAATGCTACCACACGATCATCCTTCAATAACTTCAGCTCTTCGGCTACAATTTAGAGTTCATAGCTTCACATATCTCGGAAGTTGTATTAATAACTTAAACAGTATGAGTGACGTGGTAAATATGGGAATCGCGAAAGCTAAATTAGTCATTTCCAATCTTCACCATTAATGGAGAAACAATAATTTCTCACTTTGTTTCAAAGGCAATTCGCGTATAATGCCTATATACATGCAATGTAGAGTAATAGCATAGCCCATAAAGCTACCAATCACGAATAAGCAGTGCCGTCATCCGTAGATGTATTTTTGAAACCGCTAACAATACTCAGTGTTAGACAAACAAATAAGGGTCCATTAATTGCGTTGGCTCGGTTTCGCTGCACGTATGCCTTCAATTAGACTGCTAAGCAGAGAACAATTATCTCAGTCTGTGCCAGATTGGCGTAAGAAAGAAGGCAGACAGATTTTAAAATTAAAGAAAAAGATAAAGTCAAAAACAATCACACTGGATAGTATAGAACCGATTCGCGTAAAAATATGTAATGCTCGTGCGCATCATAATTCTTGGTTGGAAACCTTACGCACTATGACGTCTAATCATGATCAGTGACAGTCTTGTAGATTTCAGGTTGCGTTCATTACGGAGGTTCTAGCAGTGTTTGTGATGAATTGATACTTAATTTATTTCAAAACTGACTATCGCCATTAGAATCGACAAATTTGGGCCAAATAATATTTGTAGCAAGGCCTTAATTAATAGCCAAGTAATAAATAATATCATTCTACTTGTCGCACTTACCTCCTGAGCTTATTTCTGTCTGATAAGCCAACTCGTTTCGCACCACTTTAACGCGCTTTCCTGCAGCCTCTGTGGCCACTGCAAGCCGAACAGACTCCCAGAAGCTCGCTTCACGAAGAACAGCTAAAGCCGTTTGCGTATTAATCACTTCTGGCGGTAAAAGACCATAGGATGTAGGCGAGTCCGACTCTTCTGACAGTACAGAAACAGTGTCCAGTGGGTCTTCCGCTTCACCCGGTTTCGCTTTATCCAAGTCAACTTCTTGGAATTTTTCCTCCTTTGATGTAACGCTATCAAATGACTTTTCCGTTGAGTTGGCGTTGATAGCATCAATTAACGATTCGGAACAAGCACCACGTCTTGAGTACCGCTTTAGACGAGGCGGAGGTTGATTCGACTGTAAGTGTAAATTGTCACTCCTTTCTATATTTCCTTCATTATCGTCGATATCGTTCTGACTAAAAAACACATTTGGTTTTTCCACAACTTTCGCTCTGCTATTCATCAAGTTTTCATTCATCGTAGTCTCACTTTTCTTTTTTTCGACAGTAACCGCTGGATGCTGTGATGGACCGGGATCTGTAAATGAGGCTATGGCTAAAGAAAAATAAAGTTTTATAAACTAAGATAAAAAGTAGGAAAACTGCACTTTATAAGTTATACAATGATTTTACCAATATACATTTAAATAATAAAATACCACACCACGTTGGACCTGAATTTAGATTTGAAATTTCTTTTTTAAATAATTTAATGAACGGTGGTTACACGAGCGAAGATAACAATTATTAACATCAAGGTTGCGATCTTAATATAAACACCTGTCCCATTATGTACATAAATTTGTCAGTATAAAACAAGTAACGAATAATGTAGGAAAAGCAATTCATCCAGCAGACACGTTTCGTCCTTATTGAGAACTCTTGAGGTACTGTCAACAATTTGCCGCGGACAGGATTAAAACCTAGGCACATATGATTCGAAATATGTTGTTCTAACCACTGAGCCACCCTGCCGCATACTACACACAATTTTCAGTTATATACTAATTAATGCTTCTTGGTTAACCATTTCCTTTATGTAAAGTTTATGTGGCATTGCTATAGACCTATAGTTCCAACAAACCTTCTTCAATCTGTTATTCATTATCACCATGCACAGCCATACATAAAACCAAAAGTGACTAATGTTTCACTGCCTTATATCTATAATATTGAATGAGGAAACATATGCTTCGTAGTATGGGACTCAATCCACTGCGCAATTCATGCCGCAAGCTACACGCAATTGGAAACCATATACCAACCTACATTTTCTGGTTAGCCTTTCCTTCAGATGGAATTTATTTGGAATCTCTTATGATTTGAGGTTCTACTTAGATAACTCGGATCTTCCATCATACAACAGACACCATGCACTTGGAGGAATTGTATTGCAGTTTAGTGAAAGGATTTTCATTATATGCAAGTTGTCAGTATAAGCTCAATATTGCATCAGGTAGCAAAGCAGATTCATCCAGCAAAACGGGTTTGACACTACTGGGTGGATTGAGCCAAAGATTTCGAAGCAAATGTTATCAGGTTTGTATACCATCCGCGGGAAATTCTGGACAGTATTTGAAAAATTCCCAATAAGGTCAAAACCGGTCTACTGTTGTAATATTGTTTTGTACAATACAGATGCTATATATATATATATATATATATATATATTAGTTTCTAGATAAACACACGCACTTTTATTCCGCTGAATATTCCTTAAAATGAAATAATCAAGGGGTAAGCGCCGACAACAAGGTCTTAATTTATTATAATCAAGGTTGCGGTCTTGATATAAACATCTGACCCATTAATTACTTACATATGTCAGTATAAACTAAGAATTGTATAGTGTAGAAAAGGCAATTCATCCAGTAGACCGGTTTCGTCCTTATTGGGAACTCATCAAGCACTGGCCAGAATTTGCCGCGGACAGGATACGAACCTGGGCACGTCTGCTTCGGAATCTGGTGCTCTAACCATTGAGCTATCCTGCCGCACACTACACTACACACAATTTTCAGTTATATACTAACTAATGTAACTTGGTTAGTCAATTTTTCCTTTAGGTGGAGCTCATATGGCATCCAAATTCTGGCAAATTCTGGCCAGTACTTGATGAGTTCCCAATAAGGACGAAACCGGTCTACTGGATGAATTGCCTTTTCTACACAATCCAATTCTTAGTTTATACTGACATATGTAAGTAATTAATGGGTCAGGTGTTTATATCAAGACCGCAACCTTGATTATAATAATTGTTATCACCACCCGCGCAACCAATGTTCGTTTAAGGTCTTAAATTCCGTGCATTTTGCTCTAATTAGTATGCATTTAATTAATCTAATAACGCATCCACAACTAAGTACATGTGCAATAGTCATGGACATTCAGGCGCGTATTGCGATAATTCGATATATAGGCCCAGATACAAATACATAAAAACATATACACTCATTTATTAATTCACATATGAACCAATGATAGTAAAGTTTATTAACGGACAAGCATACAAACACAAACAAAATTACATGCATTTAGGTCAGTCGGCATACAATATACATACCATTATACAAACAAGGAAGCTTGTACGCAAATTTTTCTTAATACATACACACAAACAGAAACACAAATTATATACAAAATAAGCATACATCCACACAGATGCACATTATTATTCACATTTCCCTAAAACTATTTATTCGTCAAAACATATAAATACAAAGATATATATACACGCATACACACATACATTAAAACAAATATAAATTTATATATATATATATATATATATATATATATATATTCACTAAATATAAATCATATTTAAATATATATATATTAGTACTTTTTGAATGCATGACAAACACATAAACAAATACAAATACACACTCTATATATATATATATATATATATATATATATATATATATATATATATATATATACATGCATTCATACGAATATACAAGTATAAATATGTAAATACATGCATGCATACGCGTAATAATGCATGAACATATATATATATATATATATATATATATATATATATATATATATGCTATATATATATATATATATATATATATATATATATATATATATCAACATATGCACAAATATGCCCGTAGCTATAGATATCCTAAGATATTCTAAAGTCAAAGCTAACCGGTCTTGATGGCGAAAATTCGAATTTATTTTGGTCGAAGAAAAGTTACTCTATGTAGAATGAAGGTACTACCATATGTGAAATTTTAGGCTCTCATAGAAATGGTCATTTGCTACCTGTAAAATATAGGCTCCAAATTCCAGATATCTTTGTTTGTAAGCGTAATTTAAAAGTCGATCTCGAATGTGTTAGCTTCAAGGTATAGCCGCGGTTTGTTCCAATTTATTCGAACAACGAGTTTACAGTATTTAAATTTAGCAAAACTTTATATGATAGAAACAATCATCTAATAACTAATGAAAAAAGTCGTCTTGACAAGTGGGCTCAACACTTCAATGATAGAAATTTTGAGCACCTGCATTAGTTCCGATCTCAGAAAATATGCCTGTGTCAACAATGTTGCACGTATATCTCGAACATCCATCAGAGTTAGAGATAAGGAATGCAATTCTATCTCTCAAAATATCGAAAAGCTGCAGGCTCCGATGATTTGCTTCCGAGCATATTTGAATATGGTGTCAATATAATTTCTGGAGCGTTAACTAATCTTTTTCGTACTACATGGAACAAAGAAATCGCATCACTGGTTGGAGTGAGTCGACTGACATTCCTATCTTAAAAAATGTAATGTAATGATAAACACTATGGTAAAAGTTTAACTCTATTATTATATAAGCTATTTGCAAGGATTATTATACTCCGTCTTAACGCTTCGCATGAATCACAAACTAGAGAATAAAAAGCCGGATTCTGGTCAGGACAAGGTTTTATAGACCACATTTTTACCTTAAAAAGTTCTAGTAGAGCGACAAATATATCACAGTTCCATAATAGACATCTTTCCAGGTTTCAATGGTGCACATGACTCAGTAGATCGCAAAGTTCAATTCGTTGTTCTAAAAGGAAATGGTGTTCCCACCAAAAGTGCAAATATAATACACGCTCTCTACACAAACACTTCTGGTGCGTTGCGGTCTACAATGAATTAACAGACAGCGTTACTACCAGCAGTGCTGTTCGTCAAGGCTGTCCACTTCAACATGTTTCTTTTATTTTGTGATAGATGGTATTATGAACAACATTCTTCCATACGTTCATGATGCAGGTGTCAAAGATCTCCTAAGCTGTAGATTAGTCGATCTTGACCATACAGATGATAGCGTATTAAGATAACACAAACTACTCACTCTAATTCGGCGAATGCAGAGTGAAAATCTGGACATAATTGACAAGTTTAAATACCTTGAACAATATTTCAGGCAATATGTTTGATGACGTGAGTATGAGAATCGAGAATGCTAGTGTAGATTCTTACAACCCTCGCCGTTAATGGAGAAACGCGGATATTGGAATATGCTTCAAAGGTCGTGCGTACAATGCATCAGTAAGTGTAGTTTTACTATATGCCAGTAATACTTGGTCCCTTAGAGTTGATAATTTTAGACGATTACAAGCTTTCAACCACCGTTGTTTGAGAAGCATAGCACATGTACGTTAACAAAAACGAATAATCAACATTGACATCTGTAGGCGTATTTATGGATCTGCCAACAAGCGCTCCACGTTTGTGAAACAAATAAGGCTGCATTAACTGCGTTGGTTCGGCCACGTTTTGCGTATGCCTTCAAATGGATTGCTCAGTAGAACACTATTCTCTCACCCAACGCTAGACTGATGTAAGAAACAAATTGGGCAGATTTTGCTATAGCAGAAATAGTTAAAGTTAACTACATTCAAATTGAGTAGTATGGGACCCGCCTGTCGGCCAAGATGGAGTCCATGTGCGTGTCATAATTCTTAGCTGGAAACTCTGAGCGATATGGCATCGAAGCGAGCTCCGTGGCGATTTTGTTGCAGATTTCTTGTAAAATCATCTTCGTAACTTTCTTTACTTTACTTTACTTTACTGAGGCTGACTCCTTTTGGAGGATAAGCCGGCTCCACATTTCATGGAGTTTCTTGGGAATTTGGTACAAGTGGTGTCCCCTCACCACTCGGCGTAACTTTCTTTCCTTGGGTTGGCAGAGTTAGCAGTGAGGTTTGGTTGTGTTTATGACGTGATATAGTAAAATCGGCGAGGAAGCTCCATGTTGCCTTACCTTAAAGCTGACATGGCCATAATAGTGTTTTGTAGAGGTATAGTTTGCCCCACTTATGAGTGTTAACTAGGTAAATACACTTATAGTAACGAGATCCTGCCCGCATGAAACACTCGTCTTTAATAATTCTGGCCAGTACTTGATGAGTTCCCAATAAGGACGAAACCGGTCTACTGTATGAATTGCCTTTTCTACACTATACAATTCTTAGTTTATACTGACATATGTAAGTAATTAATGGGTCAGGTGTTTATATCAAGACCGCAACCTTGATTATAATAATACTCGTCTTTAATAATTTGAGTGCCTAAATCATTATTTTTGTCGTTATTATCACTTTTTTTCTTGTTTTCCATTATTTTTATATGGTTATATAGCAGTGAAACATTAGACACTTATGACATTGCATTACAGTGCATGGTGGTGGTGCTAATGATAATGATGATGACGATGCCACGTGTATACATAAGTATGTATGCAGGCATGTACCTATTTATTTCTCTACCGATCAACCATTTAAGGTAATTCCATCCTGAATATTTTTACTCCGAATGCACGTATTCTGATATTCATTCCCAAATAATTTTTATAATAAATGCTGATCACAAAAAATATTCGTTAATTACAAAAATAAAGTTTGTGAGTTTGACATAAACAAATAAAAACCCATTGTAACTAACCAGTCTCACAACATACCAAGACAATCGTCGGTCATATGTATGCCTGACTACTAGAGGTGAGACACATCTAATTTTGCTTCCAAATATATTAATTGCGGTTTGATCCTCGCCAGTCAGCTTGCCGCCGTACTCTGATGATGACCATGGAAAGTCAAAACGCATCAGTACTTATGACTGAAGGTAGTTTTGCCACGTTGTTAGACGTTAAATGCAATGGGACTGATGTTTATATCAAGCTCACAAAATTTATTCAAAGAATTGTTATCACCACTCGCGCAGTCAATGATTTTTAAACTGTATGCCTTATATATGAGGCGAAAGCTGCAAAAATTAATGTTCGCGATTACATAGAAATTGTGTAGCTGAAATTTACAGTCAAGCGCAACGTATGAAAAACTACTAGAGTAGAGAACTATCAACAATGCATAAAAATATATGCATTGCGATTTGATCCAAAGCTTTTTCAATCTCTGTCACCTCTTGATTTTGCTTTAATATATTCACTAATCAATATTGTTGATCTATCTCTACCACATTTTTATGCACACTCAACCATCCTAGGAAATTGTATGTTCTTTAAAACAAGTTTGCGTGGTTGAAGTAAACACCAATTCCATTGCTTTAATCAGTCGTCGAACAACATAGAAAATATAGTCAGTCACACGTACTGACACGTTTCGACCTTCCATGATCATCATCAGAGTACGACGGCAAACTGACTAGCGAGGGTCAAACCGCAAAGCATATATATGGAATACAAACTTAGATATGCGGCTCTCATTTCTAGTAGTCTCGCAAACATTGTACTTGATAGAAAATGTCGGCTGCACAATTACTATGCAGTCACGAACATTAATTTTTGCAGCTTTCACCACCTATATAAAGATAATAAAATTAAGCAATCGTTGATTCCGCGGGTGGTGGTACCAGTTCTTTACATTAAGTTTGCGTGCTTGAAGTAAACACTAATCCCATCCCATTTATCCAGTCGTCGAGCAACATAAAAAAACTACTGTCAGCCACAAGCACGAAAACTTGATTTAAAGAATTGTAATCTTTAATGGTACGTCATGTATCCAATGAATATTGTGCAATATCCTACTAATTAACGTACACATATTCGCGTTAATTTTTAAATTCCACACATCTTACCCTGATTTGGCAGATTTTTCGACCGTTCACTTTGGATTATAGTCTTCTATGGAAATTCATTAAATCCAGATGTGACTTACAACTCAATTGTCTTACTTTTGTCAGTAAATTTAGTCTTATATATAGATTTTCTGAGGAAAAGTAATAGGTATTCAATTTTGTATTAGGTTTTGCACGTCTTGTAAAAAATTATTTTAAATAGGACCAGAAGAATAAACCAAATTTAGCACAAAAGAAAAGTAAAATATCACGTAAACATGCCTTCCGAGCATACTGGCGACTCATCATTAGGAGCCAGTACTACACTCCAAACACCCATATATTTGTTCAAATAGTATGGGAAAATTTGACGCTCCAATCTCCCGAACTAAAGTGTACTTAAGCAATAATCAAGTTAAATTCCATAAAATAATCGCTAATGCGACTTCAAAGTTATCTCAATATATATAATGTATACCGAGCCTGTAAAGGTGCTGACACAATGGTTGTTGAGTCGGTACATGGTAAAACCAAAATAGATTTCTATATATATATATATATATATATATATATATATATATATATATATATTATATATAATTTGATACGTAAGATTTTACTTTTCTGCTCAATTGAGAATCTAGTTTAACCATGATCCTACGATCCTACCTTATTCTATCACGTTTAATGTATTTCAATTTATAATTAAATATACTTCTGTCATTCCTTATAATATATTTAATGAAATAAATGGGAGCGATACAAGGCACTGCACGATTACTTGATCCTAGTTTTGACTAGGAAGTGAATGTTTCTACTTCTCTTTGTCGGATAATTTCCGAGACACAATATTCGGGTCCCTTTTTCAGTCATCTCATTATAGTTTATAAAAATAATAATAATTTTTTATTGAAATCGTGCATTGATACTTGTGATTTGGAAATTTCATAATACCTATTTGACGTTTCAATAGATAGGCGTATGCCACGAGTGTACAAACACTAAGTATTCAGTTAAAAAATATTTAATACGCGTGTAAAACTAAATGAAACTATTGTGGTTGAATGCCAATTTGCCAATTGTTTCATACTTTCCATTTGACATGACGTAATTAATGATAACCTCACCTCTATTAAAATCATCCCAAGTGATAAAAAAGAAAAATAAACAAACAATACAAGTTGGAAATTTAACATAAACCAATTCATTTATATTTATGACCGGCCATTCAATAATAAATATTAAAGTTTCATTGCATACAAACACGTTTCATATTTGCGCGTGGTTATATCGCTGGAAAGTATACAGTTTAGTATAAGCATATAGACATGAAAATCCATTAAAATGAAACTTCGGCGACTGGGTGTTAAATTGCTTTTATATACGTCAGGGTAGTTAGTTTATTCATGCCATATTGTTTCTATTAACTTAAGATGGTACCCTTTAGCACACATAATAGCTCATAGTACACCCAATTCAATCTCCTTATGTTTTAAGTCGGTTATCCTAAGGGACCTAATTGTCATTTATTTTGGATATACAAATTGTTCGACTTAAAATTATGAAACAGATCCGAGTAAATACTCTTCCAATAAACATATATTTCAAATTTGGGCCATTTCTTAATTCACCAAATGACACATTACAATCATTCAACTGATAAGCTAGGCTTAGGAACTTTCCCATTTTATCCAGGCTATTATTTCAAATGATAAATGTCATTTAAGAATCATGTATAAAATTTGGGCTTTACTGGCGTAATATCCAAAAGGTTTTTTCAAATAAGAAAGAAATAACGTTATATTTTAAACATATTTTAATGAATGAAACATAAGCTATTTACCGCATTTCTTCTTTATATTATGGCACTGGATTACAGTCCTCAGTATATTTTAGTTATATTTCAACCGAAAATACACGGTCTGCTATATTCCTGTCAATAATATTGTTACCAATATATATAACAGTTCTAAGATCTATTAAAAGGAATAAATGAAAAAAAGGAAATTTGTATTTATTTTATTACATTTTATTGTGATGAGCGGACCATTCAAAGTCTCGGCTTCTGAAGGAAACTTTGGCCACTGGCATCTGGGAGATAGTGCTCATCAGCCTTGGTTGGCAGACTATCAAGAAGGAAAACTCCGAATACAATCCACCACTAGGAATGGGCGCTCTAGTGTTCTTTTACAGTCCACAAATAACCATGAAACATACAACTTACAATGATTACAAACTCCATCGGCCGTCGCGCAGTATAAAAAGGGTCGCCTTATCTGCTGAGCCGCGCAGGGTGGATAAGCGAAAACGGGCTACTGCAGGCAACTCTATCTCCGATTCTGCCTCCTTTCTTTCCCCTTCCTCTTCTCAATCTAACATTAACACTTTTAGATACTATAAATATGGTTGGTTTAGATCATAACACTGAGCCCAATACCAGGTTGCCAAATATCGTAAATGGTTCTAGCAGACGATCATTCATTAAACCTAGGTTAGATTTTAACGTAGTCGCATTTAATGTGCGATCATTAAAACAACTTGGACAGCAAGAATCTCTTGCTCGTACGTTGGATAAATTAGAAATCGACATGTTTCGTATCTGAAACCAAAATACAGGATACTGCGTACATTACAGAACTGGTTGCACCATCCCTATCTACGCGTTATTGGCTTCGAACAACTGGTTCCACAGAGTTCCCTCAAGCCGGTAAATGGGGCGTTGGTATTGCCCTTAGCGCGCGAGCTGAAGCTTGCTTAATTGAATGGATCCCTTTAAATAGTCGATTGTGTGCGGCACGTTTAAATACATCTACTAAAATCAAAGAAAAAACCGTTAATATCGTTGCCTCTTCGTTGTTTCTGCATATGCTCCTACCGATTACAGCACAGAAGGAAGCTAGGACGTTTTTACTCCGAATTAAGCTCCTTACTAAGTAAAGCACCAAGTTTAGATATAGTCCTTGTTATGGGTGACATGAATATAAGATGCCAACTTAAGCGCAGTCTAGAAGCCGATCTCGGAAACTTGTGGACCAAAAAGGTTGAAGAAATGGAAGTAGCTTTCGTGTTAGGTAATAGTCGCTGTTTGTTACAACATAACCACGCAACAGATCAAAGAAAATTAAAAGTTAGTGAAACTATAAATTATAATAAAAACAATTTAATAACCGATAAAATAAGTCGTCTTGACAGGTGGGCTGAGCATTTTAGAGATCAATTTTCTTGGCCACCCGCGTCAGTTCCGATTCCCGAAAGCATGTCTGCAACAATACTGTGGAATGTTAGTCCCGAAGAACCATCCGAGTTGGAAGTACGCGATACAATCCTATCTCTTAAACGCCGCAAAGCTGCAGGCCCCGATGATTTGCTTCCAGGATTGTTTAAGGATGGTGGCGATATAATTTCAGGAGCGTTGACCAAACTTTTTCATACTATATGGAATGAGGAAACCGTACCACTTGACTGGAATGAGTCGACCATCGTTCCCATCTTCAAAAAAGGCACTCGCAATTAGTGCGATAACCATCGTGGCATAAGTTTGACTCCGGTCGTATCTTGGTTATTTGCTTCGATTATCCTACGTTGTCTAAGGCCGAATTCCGCGCAGAACGAGGTTGTCTAAATAATACTTTTATTTAAAGGCAAGTTTTTGAACAGAGACATTTATATCACCGTCCCACAATAGCCGTCTTTCTAGACAATAAGGATGCATATGAATCGGTAGATCGCAATGTTTTATTCCATATTTTGTCGAAAAGCGGTGTGCCCACAAAATTTGTCATTATTATACGAGCTCTCTACACAAATACTTCTGGTCGCGTTAAGGTCTACAACGAATACACGCATAACTTTACAACCAGCAGTGGTGTTGTTCAAGGTTGTCCACTTTCCCCCTTTTTGTTTAATTTTGTAATCGATGCCATTATGAACAACACTATTCCACATATTTAGGATGCAGGTGTTGAAGTTCTACCGGGCGATAAACTAGTCGATCTTGACTGCGGACGATATCGTACTATTATTGGACAATCGGGATGCTGCCCAGGCCACCTTAAATTGATTAATATACGTTGTTCCGTCTTTCGGTATGAAATTCGCATCCTTTAGTGTAAGAAACTGTTACAGGATCACCCACCACTCACTCCAACGTTGCGACTGCAGAATCAAGATCTAGACAGTCGACAGGTTTACATATCTTGGGAGCTCTATCAATAACTTAAACAATATGTCCGACGAGGTGAGTATACGAATCGCGAAAGCTAGAGTAGCTTTCTCGAACCTTCGTCATTTATGGAGTAACGCGAATATTTCACTTTGCCTTAAATGACGTGTTAACAATGCACCTGTACGCGCAATCTTACTATACGCTGGAGAAACCTGACCTCACAGGGTTGATGATTTGAGACACTTACAAGCATTCGATCATCGTTGTATGAGAAGAATAGTACACGTTGGTTACCAACAATAAATAACTAACGTTGACATTCGTAGACGTATTTTTGGATCTGACAATAAGTGCTCCTCGTTAGAAAAACAAATAATTGAAGTCACTTACATCCAAATTGGGTAGTATATGACCCACTCGTCTGCCAGGATGGGTCCTAGTGCGCATTATAGTTCTTGGTAAGAAACCCTTAGTGATATTGCATCGAATCGACCTCAGTGGCGATCTTGTTGCAGATGCCTAATAGAATCATCTTCGTAATTTTCTTTTCTTAGTAGGGCAAAGTTAGCTGCCAGGTTTGGTCTGTTTATTACGTGATGTTGCCTTGCCCAAATGCTAACTTGACCATAATGGTGTTGTGGAGTAGTTTAATTGTTTCATTTCTGTGAGTTATCCTAATGAATTTACTCATAGTAACTAGGTATTTATTCTCTCTCTCTCTTTGCTTTTCTTTCTTGTAAATCTCAATAATAATTTCTCTGATATATTATTTCTGTTTTTATTTATATATTTTCCCCTCCAGTGTAACATTAGTCACTTTTGACTTTTGTTTGGCTGGACATGATGATGATTTAAAAAGGCTCTAGAAATTGAGGACCGAAAAACATCGTTGCAATACAGTAACCTTGGTGAACCACAAAGACCAGGGAAAATTCGAATTTTAATATGATTGTCCCCGTCGTCTCTTGCAACTAATTTACGATTACCTGATAAAACAATGCATGAATGAAAATTAAATCTAAACCAGGAGTTTTTTTACTAGAACGTCCATAGACAGCAGCAACACATCCAACCAATTCATTTGAATGTAACACTTGCATAGAGAATATGGCAAGTGCATACCTAATTTTCGTAGATATGCATAACAATGCATGTGAACAGGTTTCACATTTATCATTCAAAATTTTTAAATAGTATAAGCGAATGTGACACATTCTCATTTGGTGAATCAGAAGGTAGATATTATAAGCATAATTGAAAGAAAAGGAAAAAGAATACATATTCCTATTTAGATGATATAATTCAATTTCTTTATTACTATATTGTTCTATGCTGGTTAATTAGAATCAGAGCAAGAGCGCAAACAAAACAAGGTGACAGTAAAACGATGTGAGAAAACCTTTTTCTCAGACAAACGCTATACTATTCCCAGGTTATACTGACATATGTAAGTTATTAAGGGATCAGATGTTTATATCAATACCGCAAACTTGATAATAATTGTTATCACCACCCGCGCAACCAATGTTCGTTTAATTATCTAAAAACTACTTTAAATAAACATAAATTTGAGACGATTTCAAACATATTCATAGGTATAAGATACAATTACGCTCATACCTTAAATTTCATAAATGAATTCGAAGCAAAGAAGTGACAAAACTTAGCATCGCAATCTAAATTAAAGCATTAAAAACCCTTTCTCACCACTATACGGCGCTGGAAACCCATTTCCATGAGTTGGTTGTGAAAATTTTGCAGCCGGTCGATGCCTCAGTTGCCCCATTGCCGGAAGTCCTCGGCATCGTTGACCCGCAGCGTTTATAGTCGATTGGACAATCTCCTCAAGACGAATACGGCGACCACGTGTTGGCCCAATTCCAGCTTGAAGGGCAGCCTCTAGATGCACAGGACCTAGCATATTGTGGCCGAGACGTGCGCCAGGAAGTCCGAAATTTTCTTGAAAACCAGGAAAACCATCAGCTCCGACCGCTAGCTCAGCGCCAGCTGGTCCACCAAAACGTCGCCTTGTGTTATTTAGGTTAACACCAATCTCCTGAGCAGCTATGGTGGATGAAAATGAATCATCTGGAACCGCTTTGGCGAAATGCTGTAGTATTATACACAAGTCTGTATAGTGAGCGTCCCGTGCCAGAGTAAGACTAGACATACCATCCTTTTAATCGTTAGTAGAAAAAAACAATTATTGCAGGATAAAAATGAACTTTAAATGTCAAATCAAGAATTAGTACAATTAATCAATTTGAAAAAGTGATGATCTTATTAGAAAAAATATAATAAGAATAAAAAGTTTTAATTTTATAAGAGGCGAAAAATTTATTGAGGCAGCGTTGGTGTGCACATAATGCCATTATTTGCAGCGTAATCAATTGAAAAGAAAGCTTAATGCGTGATTTTAATAGAATGAAAGAAGTCTAGCAACAATTAAATAAAAAGAGTTTTAAGTTATACAATGAAACAATTATTGATTGCACAGGAGTTGTTAACAATTCTTGAAATCATGTTTGCGAGCATCAAATAAACACCAATCCCATAATATTACATCAATATCAAGCAAAGCAAATCTACCTTCAATCAAATTTACTGACGCGTTTCGGCCTTATATGATGATCATCAGAGCACGACAGCACACTGGCTAGTGAGGGTAAAATCGCAATTCTTTCCTTATAAAGATAAACGCGACAGTACGCGTCAGTACGCGTGACCAAAGGCAGTTTTCCAATGGTAAACGACTGGTTCGATACAATGGGATTGGTGTTTATATAAAGTTTGCAAAGTTGATTTAAAAAATTATCACCACCCGCCCAAACAATAATTTATAAAATATTTAACTTTCATAGATATGGCGAGAGCTGTAAAAGTTTAATTTTCGTGACACCATGGAAATATTTCAGCCTAACAATACAGTGCATGTTAGACTAATAGATTTGCATTCCTTGCATATTCATTTCAATTTGATACTAGCTGGTCGGTTTGCCGTCGTTCTCTGATGATCATAGGTCGAAACGTGGCAGAAAGTGCGGATAGCATCACTATCGCAGTTCATATTGGCAGGATATTCCGATTAAAATGTCTTTCTTTGAAGCTCCGTTGGGAGGCGTGATTTGATACGAGGCTTAAAAGAAACAAAGTTTGGTATGAATATCCAATAAATGTAGAAACAAATTAATAGGGAACGGATAAACAATTAAACAAGTGTATTAGGTGTTGCGAACCTAGTAAAAAATTAGTTCAGTTGTGACCAGAAGGATAAACCAAAAACAGTATGAAAGGAAAGTATAATCTCATGCACATTCGTTTCGTGCTTACTGGCATGGAGATTATACTTTCCGTTCATGCTGCCTATGGTTTATCCTTCTAGTCACAACTGAACTAATTTGTTACTAGGTTCGCAAAACCTAATACATACTTGCATATATATTAGTTCTTCGCAACAAACAGTATTTAACTGTAATATATTGAATTGAATGATGTCATGCTTACCGCGAAATGTGATAACTGATATCGATGAAGGCCAGAGTGTATGGTTTAACTGGAGTAACAGGTGTTCGGAAATTGTTGTAATTCTCATTTTGGGTGAACTTTAGCATAAATTTATATCCATCAGGTTGGTATCATGTACCGACTCGGAAACCATAGTGTTAGTATCCGGTACTCATCGATTTCAAAAAAGGTATCAGTTACTAACACAATAGCCATAGTGTAAGTATCCTTTACAGACTCTGTATATATATTATATAGTGTGAGTTAGCATTGAAGTCGCATTGTCGTTGACTTTAGATTATGTTTGCTTCACTATTACAGGTTTACACATTCGTCTAGGAGATTGTACCGTCCTATTATTTCACATTCTTCTACCAAATATATAGTGGTTAAAGGGCGTAATACCGGCTCCTACTGATGAGTCGCCAGTAAGCACGAAACGAATGTGAATGAGATTATACTTTCCGTTCATGCTGCCTTTGGTTTATCCTTCTGGTCACAACTGAACTAATTTGTTACTAGGTTCGCAACACCTAACACATACTTGAATATATATTAAGTCTCCGCAACAAACAGTATTTAACAATAACTGATTGCGCGGGTGGTGGTAAAAATTATTTAAATCAAGTTTGCGAGTTTGAAGTAAACACCAATCCCATTGTATATAACCAGTCGACGAAAACCATAACAAAACTACCGCCAGCCGCAACGCACTGACGCGTTTCGACCTTCCATGATCATCATCAGAGTACGACGGCAAGCTGACTATATTTAAAACAATTAAACAGTTGAATTAATAAACCAAGCTATATGGGCAATTACGTTAATGATTTCATAGTACTATCCTCACGATTGAGGAAGAAATAAAATTTTGATTAGCAAACGTTTCGTCGCATTTTGTTCTTAATTGTAGAACTCAAGTTTTCTTGCATTTTGTAAGCCTCGCTAGGTCAATTTTTGTAAGCATACATGTCAGGTTTAAGCAATTGCCTAGCGCAATACTGAGAACTCACAATTATGTGCACATACCAACATATATATATATTGAGCAAATCAGCTTTAAATATCATATACTTATTATGTGCATCGCTTTCGAAAAATACACAGAATACTTATTCTTAAAGAAAAACGCATTACTAAAAAAGTGAATAATGGTCATTTGTTTCGAGAATAGCAAACATCACACTACAGTCTTTCGTGTTATTTCTTTATAATATCCCATGCCTTTGAAAATTACACATATTTCGAGAAAACTTATTTACACAGTACACCATTTAAACTATGCTTACTCTGGGTTTTTACATCATTAAGTGAAGAAGTTTTCAGATTTATTTTGGTTATCTTGCGACAATAATTTAAATGTAATGGTTAATAGCGTGCTGATTTGTGAATGCGAGTTGAAAAATGTATTTGTTCAAGATTTTTTACGTGTTGGGGTCGTCCGCATTGTTTTGCAATGTGATGTTTGAGATATGGTCATTCTTGGATGGATGGATGAATTGGGTTTTAACCAGGTGTTTACTTCACTGGCTACCGCATGTACGCATACTTTTCCGCGTCTGCTGCCTTTCGTATCATATTGTTCATGCACTATAATTCGTTACAGTGGCAAGAGAGCACGGTATGCAGCTTCCAGTGTTGATTGCTCCAATTCTTGTGCAATCTCTGGCACTGCGTAATCATGATAGTGATGCCATTTGCGAAGTTTTTTCCCAATCCGATCGAAGATTTGTCGATACTCGTCTAATTGGTGTTTTGGCTCATGCAAGAGTACAGTCGTCGTTCTGAGTTATGCGTAACCAGTCGAGTAAAATAGTGTTGGTGGCCTTTTGGCTTGTTTAGGCATGGCTTCTTAAATGTGCAATAATTTTTCAGGCCTGGCTTATTGTATAACTGAGAAATTCGCCAAAAGGGTTTTGTGCACAGTTTCAAATATATGCTCGGAAATAGCTGCTTTTCCTGACGATTCGAAGCAATTTTTAATCAATGTCTGTGTCAAATGTTGTTCGATTTTATTGATCAACTTCTATTTCGTGTGTCTAATATATGCGCTACTGCACACACAAAAAATGTTTAGATTTTGTAGGATTTGGAAAGAATTAACAAGTGACGACTCGCATTCAACATCATGATTTTCTGTGTGGTGAAGGTGATGATGCACTAATGAAACTTACCTTAGTAATTCCTTTAACAGCATGAACTAAAGATAAAATATCCTATTCACATGCGTTTCGTGACTACAGACTACTCGTCAGTAGGAGACGGTACCACGCCCTATATCCACTATTTATTTGGTCAAGAAACGTTGGACAATTGGACGTTCTAATCTTCCATATGAATGTGCTTTCAAGAAGTAATGGAGATAATTTCATATAGTCTTCGAAAATGCGACATCAAAGTCTACTCACAACATATAATATATACTCTGTCTATAAAGTGTACCAAAACATTTGTTGCCAAATCGGTACATGGTACCAATACAATGGATATCAGGATATACTAAATTTCATCAAAATTGAGGATAACAACTACTTCTGATCACATTTTACTCCAGAAAATTCATACACTCTGGCCTTGATTCATATCAGTTATCAAATTTCGAGTAAATCATGACCTCGTTCAAATAAATATATAACAGTTATATATTGACTGTTGCGGAGAACTAATTTGTACGTAATTGTGTATAAGTTGTTGCGAACATAATAATAAATTAGTTCAAATAGGTATAATCTCATGTATGTATGTGCTTCGTGCATACTCATCATCGTCATCATGTCCAGCCACACAAAAGTCAAGTGACTAATGTTTCACTGCCATATAACCATAAGGACTGAAAAAAGTATATAAGTGGATTTAGACAAATTATTATTGAGATTTACAAGAGAGAGAGGGGTAGAGAGAGAAGGAATACCTTGCTACTATGAGTAAATTTATCAGGATAACTCACAGAAATGAGACAAACTAAACTTCTCCACAACACCATTATGGCCAAGTTAGCATTCAGGCAATGCGACATCAGCAATACAGCTTCCTTGCAGATTTCACTGTATCACGTCATAAACAAACCAAACCTCGCAGCAAACTTTGCCGTACCAAGAAAAGAAAGTTACGAAGATGATTCTACTAGACATCTGCAACAAGATCGCCACTGAGCTCGATTCGCTGCCATATCGCTAAGGGTTTCTAACCAAGAACTGTAATGCGCACGAGGACTCCATCACGGCAGACGAGTGGGTCCTATACTACCCAATTTGGATGTAAGTGACTTTAATTGTTTCTGCCATGTCAAAATTTGCCCACCTTGTTTCCTTCGCCAAGTTAGTGCTGGATGAGAGAACAGAGCTCTATTGGGCAATCAAAATGAGGGCATACGCAAAACGTGACCGAGCCAACGAAGTTGATGGAGCCTTGTTTGGTTTTCTAACGACGAGCACTTATTTTCAGATCCAAAAATACGTCTACGGATGTCAACGTTAGTTATTCATTGTTGGTAACCAACATGTGCTATACTTCTCAAACAACGATGATCGAATGCCTGTAAGCGTCTCAGATCATCAACTCTAAGAGGCCAAGTTTCACTAGCGTATAGTAAGACTGCGCGTACAGATGCATTGTAAACACGACCTTTAAGGCAATGTGAAATATTCGCGTTTCTCCATAAATGACGAAGGTTCGAGAAAGCTACTCTAGCTTTCGCGATCCGTATTCTCACCTCGTCGGACATATTACCTACGTTATTGATAGAGCTCCCAAGATATGTAAACCTGTCGACTATGTCAAGATCTTCATTCTGCAGTCGCAACGTTGGAGTGAGTGGTGGGTGATCCTGTAACAGTATCTTACATTTAGAGGGTGCGAATTTCATACCGAAAGACAGAACAACGTCTGTTAATCTATTTAAGGTGGTCTGGGCAGCATGCCGATTGTCGAATAATAGTACGATATCGTCCGCATAGTCAAGATCGACTAGTTTATCTCCCGGGAGAACTTCAACTCCAGCGTCCTGAATGTGTGAGAGAGTGTTGTTCATAATAGAATCGATTACAAAATTAAACAAAAATGGGGAAAGTGGACAACCTTGACGAACACCACTGCTGCTTGTAGAGTTATGCGTTAATTCGTTGTAGACCTTAACGCGACCAGAAGTATTTGTGTAGAGAGCTCGTATAATAATGACAAATTTTGTGGGCACACCGCTTTTCGACAAGATATGGAATAAAACATTGCGATCCACCGAATCAAATGCACCCTGGAAGTCAAGAAAGACGGCTATTGTAGGACGGTGATATAAATGTCTCTGTTCGAGAACTGACCTTAACATAAAAATATTATCTATACAACCTCGTCCTGTGTGGAATCCGGCCTGTTCTTCTCGTCTATGTGATTCACGTGAAGCGCTAAGACGACGTAGGATAATCGAAGCAAATAACCTTGATACGACCGGAGACAAACTTATACCACGATGGTTATCGCACGAATTACGATTGCCTTTTTGAAGATGGGAATGATGGTCGACTCATTCCAGTCAAGTGGTACGGTTTTCTCATTCCATATAGTATGAAAAAGTTTGGTCAACGCTCCTGAAATTATATCGCCACCATCCTTAAACAATCCCGGAAGCAGGTCATCGGGGCCGGCGGCTTTGCGACACTTAAGAGATAGGATTGCATCGCGTACTTCTAACTCGGATGGTTCTTCAGGACTAACATTCCACACTGTTGATGCAGACATGCTTTCTGGAAGCGGCACTGACGCGGGTGGCCAAGAAAATTGATCTCTAAAGTGTTCAGCCCACCTGTCAAGACGACTTATTTTATCGGTTATTAATTCATTGTTACTATCATTTATAGTTTCGCTAACTTTTAACTTTCTCGGACCTGTTGCGCGAATAAGTTGGAACAAACAGCAACTATTACCTGACGCGAAAGCTACTTCCATTTCTTCAGCCTTTCTGTTCCAAAACTTTTCGAGATCGCCTTTTATACTGCGCTTAAGTTGGCGTCTTATATTGCGACGGGTATTATTATGAGTCGAATTTTAGTATATGCACCGCCGAAGCGAGTACATACTAGCGTGCATACTAGCGACGTATTAGCAGGAGCCGGTACTGTTGTCTTCACCAAAATTGGTCGGGTCGTAGTTGTGGATTCCCTCAGAATTTACTATAATTGTGTTTGTAGTCGAAACGTAATTATGCCTAACTCCACAGTCAGAGAGTTCATTTGTTCAGATAATTATCTTACTAAGATTTCCAATCCGTCAGATGTCATTTCGCTCAACACAATTGCTTTATTTTTAATAAATAATTTATAAGAGTTTGTTCGTGTAAGGCGCCTCCATTTAGTAAAATAAAATACAAATATTTATTATTTCATATTAAATTCCGCGGCTCGAATAAGGCTTCCATCATTTTGCTGAATGCTTCATCCTAATTCATATACTTCTGCGGACTTTCTGTTGTATTTGCTTGGAATGTTCTCAGCCTCAATGGAAGCTATTGCTACATCATCCCCACTTAGGAGTCGGCCTCAGCACACTACCTTAACGATCAAATGCAACAGCTCGTGGTCCGATGGGCATGTTAATGAAAACAGTAGTGCGCTTTGCGTCAACGCTTTCACACGATAAGGACCATCATTTACAGCGTGTGTCATGGACTCGACTTTCCCTATCATGACTTTGTCGCTGACCCTTAGGCGATTCATCATCATCATCATCATCATCATCATCATCATCATGTCCAGTCATATAAAATCAAAAGTGACTAATGTTTCACTGCTATATAACCTCAAGGATTGAAAAAGTATATAAATGAAAACAGAAATAATACTTTAGACAAATTATTAGTGAGATTAACGAGAGAGAGAGAGAGAGAGACAGAGAGAGAAGGAATACCTAGCTACTATGAGTAAATTTATTTAGGCGATTGCATGTATGTCTTCTGACTTTGGTTTGTCGCTGTGTGGCGCCCACATATTCAGTTAGCTGTTTAGGGCGCTCCTGAATATCCGCTATGGTGCAGCTCTCATGGGATCCTGCGAGAACGTGTTCACTTTCCTCAACAGGCCATGTTCGTCGGAGCAAATCGTGTAACAGGTGATAATGTAAATCACATGGCCCGCTCCACCAAATGTAATTTTTCCTTTCCAAGATATCGGGGCCCCGTGACACCAACATCGCAATACATTTCATCGTCCGGTGCGCTTGCTCAGCCGCTGCATTGATCTGTAGGTGGTAAGTGGCTGCGCGTTGTCCAGGCACCACTGATTAAATTCTCTCGACACAAAATGTACCCCTGGTCGGTAGCAATAACTGATGGTGAACCAAATCGACTGAGCCAGCGGTTTTCTAAGCACTTTATAAGCTTATCTGTTGTGATTTTCTTCTGTGGTACAAACTCGACTCACAGGGTAAACTTATCGATCATGGAAAACACATAGGCTACGCGCCATTAGCCATCGATAGTAGACTCACCAGATCAATATGCAGAAATTGGTTCCATCAAGTGGCATTGAAAGCAATCAGACTGACCCATATCGTTATTGTGGCTTACAACTCTGATATGTGCACTGTTGACAATAGCTACGAAATTCTTTGGAAATGCCAGGCCAATACGTTCACCACTAAAGTGTCTCGCCAAGGCGCTCGTCGCCGTTATGTACGAACGTTTCAAGCCAGAATCTATCACTTCTGTTCGTATAATCTCCGGCACAAACCACTGCATTGCTTGTCCTTATTTTCGGACCAATAGGCTGTTATGCAGGCTCGACGCATTATGTAGTGAACAAACCACTGTGCTGTGGTTTCACTAAATGACTATCTCAAAGACCTTCAAAAGTGACAAAACTCGCACAACCGAAATTCAGCTGAGCACATCGGATAATAATCTTACTAAGCTTTCCAATCCGTCAGAGGTTATTTTGTTCAACACAAATGCTGTATTTTTAATTAATTATTTATAGGAGTTTGCTCGTATAAGGCGCGTTCATTTAGTAAAAAAAAACAAAAATGGATATTATTTTATATTCACTATTGCGGTTCGAAGGCTGCTTTATTCATTGTCCATATTGCTTTATCTTGATTCGTGCACTTCTGCTGTATTAACGTAATCTTTTGATAGGATCATTTAAGCCTTCTCTGCCTCAGATACTAAGCCCTATGTTCACTAAATAGTTGTCAAGGCATGTGAGACAATTGAACCGTAAAATCTCCTATACAATTGTGTATTGAACACATATTTTGACAGAGAAAGCAAAAAAATTTAAACGTAGAGAGCATGAAACAGGGGATCAATTAATAGCATGTATCACCTCCAGGTCAAGCTCAACGCACAAACATGAGCTGGTTGTTCGCATAAATCAGGTTGCAGTTTTTTTAGCCAAAATGACTAATTGGTTGCTAATTCATGTCAGCATTAAATGACAGAATTATATTCACTATTTAATTTGAAAAAAGCGTTGAAGTCGCAATGATATTCACTCGAGTAATTAAACGTCTGGTCGATCGGCCTACGTAAGTTGATCGACAACTTATGAAAGAATATTGGCAATTAATATCCGAGATTGATATTAACGGCTACTTTTCTTTAATTTCAGTTAAAGGCAAATGATTTAACTTTAATAATACGCGGAGTTTCGCTGCATTAAAAGTGCGCGTTATTGTTGCTTCAAATTTCTTATATTGTGCCGGAAACAGCAGTCGTATTCGCAACAAATTCTGGACAATACTTGAAGAGTTCACAATGACGAAATTCGTGTACTGGATGAAACTGTTTTTCTACATTATATTATGCTTCGCTTATACTGAAAAATTTATATATATATATATATATATATATATATATATATAATATGGGATTGGTGTTTATATCAAAATCGTAACGATGATTTAAATAATTGCTAAAAGGGGAATTTTTTTTAAATGTGTATTGAGGACCAGAAAAGAAATTAATTTACCTAAAAATTCCATTTAAGAGGAATTTTTTTCCATACAGCATAGAAGAAATTTGAAACGGCATTATTACGCACATTTAATGCAGCGAAACTACTAGTTTTATTTAAAGTAACACATTTACCTTAATCAAAATTTAAAGAGAAATAGCCTTTAATGTCGACCGCAGATATTATGCATGTCGATCATCTCACGTAGGCCGATCATCCAGAGGATTAATTACTCGAAAGAAAGAACATTACAACTATTACGCTAATTTCAAATCAAATGGGGGATACACTCTTTCAATTATGCAACATCGCATTGAAAACTTGTATGCATGTCCTCCAGATATGACATTAAACATAGTTACCAAATGTAATAACATTATCGATTTGGCCACGTAAAAATAAATAAACTGCAGCCGTATATAAACAAGCAAAAAACATGTTCGGGCATTGTGCATGAACTGGAGGTAATACACGCGATTGATTGGCTGTTCCATAATTTGACACTATCCAAATTTAAATTTTCTGTTTCTTTTTCTAACCAATATATGTATATATGTATATATATATATATATATATATATATATATGTGTGTGTGTGTGTGTGTATGTGTCTTTGTCTGTTTTTTTATATGCATGTATATATATATATATATATATATATATATATATAGTAATAAAGTTACTTTTTACCTTTTTACATGGAAAGGGTAATATGAATTTTATTAAAGATCGCATACCAAAAGAAGATACATACCTATAACTGAAGACCGATTTATTCCGAATAATCATACACACAGACAAACTTTCAGTTCAAAACCTCCTGGTTAACTTTTATTGAATGAATGAATTTTTAGTTTATACTTACAAATTTATTTAGAAAACAATAGGGTTGAAGTTTCTATTAAAAACACAACATTAATTTAATTATTTTTTTATCACTTCCCGTGCAACCAATATTCATTTAGTCAAATAAATGCTTAATTCAACACCACGTTCTGAAGTAGCGTGGTGTGTATTCTATAATGATAGATTTGGGCGAGTTAATTGGAAATTTTGTCAAAGTGTGTGCAGCCTGTGACGGGGTTGTTCGAGGGTAAGAGCCCTGTCCACGGAAAATCTCTATAGTACTTGGGAGCTCCCAATTAGAACGAAAACGATCTACTTTACTACTTTACTACGTAGAAAATGTTTAACTTATATCGACAAATGAGATTTATATTTATATTAAAATCGCAACTTTGATTGTTATCACCGCTCACGCAACCAATTATATGAACTATCATAGGCTGAGCTCCAGTTGTTTATTCCAAGGAAATATTTCGACAGTCATTATCAGTCGACCATACGTCACTTTCTGAAAAAGAATCTAATTTGTATGCTAACGCACATACATAAAAAATTAAAAGCTATGAAATATGTCGAGAGAATTGGCAATTGATCTTTGGCATCAAACCTCATATATTGAAGGCGATTTTAAAATTTGCAATAGGGAAATTTCCATAATGATTCGATTTAAACCCCGAGGAATAATTGAGGTTAGAAAGTCAACACTAAATGGTAGGTTTAGAAAATCAATTTTGTTGGTATCCTCTGTAGTATAAATTAGATACACAAACATATATATATATATATATATATATATATATATATATATATATATATATATATATATATATATATATATATATCTATATAGTTTCCATTAGTTCGAAAATTACACAATATATTTATTATAAGGAAGAAAAAAACACATTTAATACTCAAAAGCGGACAATGGCCGATTATTTTGAGAAGTACTAAAGATCATTTACAATCTTCGTTTATATATATATATATATATATATATATATATATATATATATATATATATATATATATATATATAACTTCTACATTCTTTACAAGGCTAGGTGAGAACAATTCTTAAACATTTACATAACACAATATGTCAAACAGCAAATCCCTTGTTGTATGTTGAAGTTCCATCTTCACAATACAGCAATTGACTAGCCGCGAATAAAGGAAGTGAGCACGTATGTTCATTAAGCAAAACAAATTAAATCTGTACAAAGTTCACCCAATGCAAAGTTATCAATAAGAGAGACTGATGAACAAGCAAATAAACCAAAACAGATGTGCCGCAAAAAAAGAAAATGCTACGGGCTTGACATGAAATAGAAGCTATACAATTACCACAAAACAGGCTCACATAAATAATTTAAAAAGTAAACAACATTCACTATGAACAAATGATCATACTTCCATCAAACACACGGTTTGCCTAGATCAAATAGGCAATTAGATGGCACTAAACGTATAACCAGACGTCATCCATCTCGAACAAAAACCAAAAGAACAGACGCATTTCATACCATCTACACATGGGGCGTATGTAACACAAATCAACAAACTCTATTTCATTCAAGTGGGAACCAATTTATTCTTAACACGCAACTATTTCGTGTGTAGTTAAGCTTATGCAAAATACCTCGTTCAAGAACCTAGCAAGAAAATTCGCAAATTAATTTAACTTTATTTATTCAACGCATGGTTTTCTTCCAACAGAATACTTCTGACTAACCTTTCTCTTGATAGGAACGTGTTACGTGTGTTTGTGTGTGTGCATATATGTCCATGAATACTATATTCATCAAATTAAGTGAAACCAGAGTGGATGAATGTCACTATTTGATTTATACTCAACATGTGAAATGACGTAAATGACATCGCCCTCACATTATAGGATGGGAGCTGAATAAATCAGATACACTCTTCATAACCACATTCCAAGGTTAGTCATAAAAATTAGAAAGCAGACGAACCAAACACGTGAAATTATGCTCAAACCGCTCTAGTTAAACTTGCGTTCTCCGCCCTATATCTGGGCAACCTCAATTACGTCATTTAACATAGTGAGTATAAAACAAGTAGTCAATGGTAAATTCATATTTAGCCAATACAGTTTCACTCAGTTGGACGAACACAGCGGTTATTGGCAGATACACACAAGTAATACGCGCCTATCTATTGATATGGATAGGGGAAATATCAGACTTGCCTCATTAGTTTATTGAACTTTTAATGAACTGTAGACAGACAATGCCTGCCACCAATGGCAGCCGATATATATCTAACATACAAATAACTTTAAATCATCCTGTGCTGGTCACAACACAGACAAGGTAATTTTGATAAATTCATTTCGCATTCTTTTCATTCTTTTAAATAAAAACATTGTTACGTTGTGAATCATTTCATTTCAACTGCTTACGAGATCTTAGTTTTCGTAAAGTGGACTCCACAAGTATACGGAGCCAAATATCAAAGCTCAAGTAACAGCCATGGAAGCTCGGTTTATCAAAGGTTAGCTTAATTGAAAAACCTGACCTTATGTTAAGGAAGAAATAATACCATACTATTTCTTACCAGTACGTACGTCAAAACTAGGATAAAAACCATCTGCGGAACCGGCAGAAATATAAAAATTGATGTTTTCATAAGATGATTGGTTCTATTATTTTAGAATCCTCAAAGTTGACGCTAACAATGTTGGTATAAATAAAAAAGCCTGACAAAAATCAGGCTATAAATATCTGCCTTTGACTTGTTTTACCCAATGACATATCCTTGTTTTACTATATATAACTTTTAAAACGTAAAATTTACTTAGAAAAAAAATCGATTTTAATGACATAATAAATCAATATATAGTTAAATCGAACATAGGAATTACGTAATACTGACAGTTCTGCCTACTGACTGTATTTATAAAGCAACCTATCTCAGTGATGGCTCTAAAGTAGTTTAAAGGAAGCAATATGCACTTGGCATTTATATTAATTCCAAGACCAATAAACAAGCATTGACACAACCAAAGTGGCATTCATGCTAATAATTGTCAATTTTATATTTTATAGTTCAATAAACAAATTTATCTCGCCTTAGAAAGTAATTTAACCAACCAGCTTAACTTCTCACCTTGTTTGGAGCAAGAGGATCCGCACCCTTTAAAAGTAGAAGGTGGCTTATTCGTGTACGACCAAACAACACAGCGGCATGAAGCGCTGTCTCACCGTTACCCAAAAGTCCAACTGTAGCTCCAGCCGCTAAAAGGGCTTGAACAACACCCAAGTGGCCTTTCTGCACTGCCATAAATAGTGGAGTTGCGCCATCCTATAAAAAAACAAAATCTTTCCATCATGAAAGTCATTCCAACAAATAGAATCGATAGAAGAAGATCTTGACTGAATTTTTAGACAAAATCTAAAATATAAAATGATCAATTCAGAATCCAAATCGGAGATTAAAATGTACATAACAAGCAAACACACAAATTTACTTTTGCAGGGCTTTGAAACCCTAATAAATTTAAATGTAATTCAAGAACTAAACATGCTCTGAACAAGCTCTAACAAGGAAATCGACATGCATTTCTAATTATCATGAACTGATTAAATGATCGTTATGATATATTGAACAAATTTAATTACTCGATTTATTTATTTGCCACTTGGACGAATTAAGAAATAGTTTATAAATAGGAAACAACGATGTGTCCTAATGGTAGTTTTCTCCAACATATGAGGAAAATTCACACAATCAAAACAAAAGCTATTCTATATTGCTAAAAGTTGAACTGTCGTATAACTCCATCGTCAGACACGTGAGCTGATGTTCTACAATTCTTCTGGTTTATCCTCAGAGCTCGGTGATAACTTGGAAGCTATAGGTCAAAGATCTAAGTTGATACTGTTTCAGAGGGAATTTCAAGCAAATTGCTCGCCAGACTATTGTGCACACTACGGTGGATGGCCCGATATGCAGAAAAGAGAAGACCAGTAATCTCGTGATCGTATACTAATACCCATAGGTCACTTGATCATGTGGAAACATATCCTTACAAATCAACAACACTTAAAGGCACAAGAACCTATCGATTTATAGCGCACACAGTCCAGTGAAAATGCTAGGTTAATCTTTTTACTCACACAGGCTCGATTGGAAATCACCGTGCACTGATACAATTTACACACAAACATACACCCATATACACACATGTGTACACACAACATACATTCACGCATCTATATATATA
>JAQBSW010005180.1:0-60269 GCA_029291075.1 Eudiplozoon nipponicum
TGTTGACAATATTGATAACTCTCAAAACCTAGCATACATTGGACTAATTATTTATGGTGCTTATTGTGACTACTTTTACACGATTCTTGTCTTTACTTTATAACATTTTACTTAATAAAACAATGAGTTCATACTTTTGCCTTCTCAAATTACCGTTCGGGAAAGGACCATAGATTAATCATGAACGCGGATCGTAATAACAGCTACCAGTCATATGTAAGACAACTATATCTTGCTAAATAGACAACTAGCTCTCAGAACCTCTTACATTAACTACAAAATCTCCTACATAAATGGTGCCCCGTTTCGTGGAATACACAGTCAACAAAGAATTAATCGGCATCTGGCCTTTGAGAGCATCAAGCACTTGGGATGAATGCCACGCAAGAGTGAATCCGGTAAAGCAGGGAGAACACACAAGGAAATAAATCCTGAGCCACAAATCACAGAGAACTACTCTCTCGAGATCACAATACTCGAAGACAGCTACACGATTACGGGTGAGGACGATGTAAAACTGCCATCTATACTCGTCAGCACACACACATACACACAAGATGACGTCCAGCTCAGGAAATGCATGAAGCCCGGTGGCGAGCCCAGCAACAAGCCGCATCACCACAGGACCCAGTACAAGATATGCCAATTCGATCCAGACTTCTTTGAAGAATAGGTCGACGATGTTACTTTATTGGCCAAGGTGTCCAATATAACAGACGAGGGCTCAATTTTTTTGAGGGATTGGTAGACAATTCCAATGTCTTTCAGACGCGGACTTAAAGATATCCTGCATCAATACATTGAGGGAACATGTGCGTAGCCATAGCAATGCCTGCAACGCGCCGTCAAGCAGCGCCTGACACCAGATTGGGCAGTCAGGTATACTGAATTGATGAGCCAGATGTCCCTAGGAGGCCGCACGCCTTCCGAGCTTTACAGGGAGATGGAGCAGAAAGCCTCTGAATTCAACCTGCCCAAGAAAATCTTGATGCGACTATTCATTCGGAAGCTTCCCCCGGCACTTCAAGAGATGACCACGTTACTGCGGGAATCCGTTGAAGTGCAAGACGACGTACTGCCGGCACGTCTAGACAAGTGGTGGAAGAAACACCACTGCAGCTCACCTGCCTCATAGCAAGGTTACATCACCTCACGACTGTCCGTGTCTCAATCCTTATCATCATCAGCCAGAACTAATCTCACTAATAAGCACTTCATCAGTCTGCTCGAGAGCCTCACCGTCCTGCCAGATTCGGCCTCAGTCGATGCAGTCCTCTATAGACGCAACCAGAGCAGGCCTGGCCAGTATCGACCACCGTCCAGAAACAGCACCAGGAGGTCGATGTCCAGAGGCCGGGCCACTGTTCCACAGCTACTGGCGGAGTGGTGTTCGAATCACCACATTTATGGCCCCTCCGCACGCTATTGCCTCAGAAATGGCTGCACATTCTCGCACACAGACGCGACGTTCAGGTGGGCGCGGTCACCTGCGAAAACTCAGGATGATCTGCCCATGGAGGGTTCGGAAAACTGCTGGGGTCAGCCTCCTTTGCGGCAGTAGAGACTGATCACCCGATGAATTTTGGCCGCCCCACGTCTGATGGCTCGAAGCACGTTGTTCCTGCGGTAGAGCGCAATCAAACTATTGTCTTCACAGCGACGGCTCCAGTCAAGTCATGTTTCAAACGTCCAAATGCCAGCAACCAGTCCCATCGTCAGTTGCCACTATCAACATCCTTCCTCATCAGTGACGCAAACTCTGGCGAATTATTTCTCATAGACACTGGATCAGATGTAAGCTTACTACTCCACAATTATTTCGAACCTACACACTCAGTAAATGCCAGCAGTCTTACCTGTGCCAATGGCTTAAACATAGCGACGTTTGCGGTACGAGTTCACACAATCTCCTTCTCCAACTCAAAAAGATATTTCAATTATCCTTTCATCATTGCCAAACCGACAAGAAACATCATTGGACGTGACTTCCTCGAAATCTTCGACCTTACTATACGTCCAAGGACTCGAGAGATACGCACTGCCGACAATCAGTTGCTATCATCAGCGCTAAAACACATGACTCGCGCCGAAGCAGTCTCATCTATACAGCTAATTACTCCAGTTCCTCATGTACCACAACTAGACTATGTTCTAAAGCGACACGAAGAGATTTTCAAACTTATCTCCTTTACGCCCGATCTCAAGAGGAAGTGTGCCATCACAACTCATCATATCATCTTCTCGAAGCCCCTTCCTCATCCGCTCCAAGCACGTCCATTGGCACCACACAAACATAAGGCAGACGAGCAAGAATTCGCCATGCTACGTCAACAAGGCATCATTACACGATCCAGCTAACCATTTGCGTCACCTGTGGTAATAATACCAAAGAGTGAACCCGGAACATTCAGAGTGTGCGGAGATTATCGTATTCTCAATTTTTGCACACAGTCTGATTCATACATCTTGCCAAATACAGATGACCTATTCAGATCTGCTATCGGTCATGCTGTGTACTCAAGGCTCGACCTAGTGAAAGCTTACTATCAAGTACCGATGGACAACGACTCCGTATCATATACTGCACTCAGATTCACCGGAATTGCCACTCACGAATATCATTATATGCTTTTCGGTCTTAAGAACGCATCTCAAACATTTCAGCGCGTTATAGACGAAATATTAGATGGTCTACCATTTGTAATTCTTTGCTTAGACGACATTCTGTTATTCTCCAACTCAATATCCGAACATATACAGCACATTGACATTCTACTCGCACGTCTAGCAGACTATGGCCTCCGGCTTCATGGCAACAAATGTGTCTTTACACAAAAATTAATTGAATTCCTCGGTCATCAAATTTCCGAGAAAGGCATAACACCTCTACCTGCTAAGGTTCGTGCCATTTAAGATCTACAGCCTCCAACCACCGTTCGAGTGTTACGACGATTCTTGGGCAAGATGTACTACTACTCTCGATTCGTAACTTGCCTTGCCAAGATTCTGGCACCTCTTCACAAATATCTCGTGACAGAAAGCCGTTTTGTCAAGAAATCACAACTGATTCAGCTCAACGTGGACGACATGCAGGCTTACGAGGATGCCAAAAGGGCCTTCTGCAAAGCGACCATGCTACATTTATCCTGATTGGTCTCAACCGATTGAATTGATCACTGACGCATCTAACATTGCCACAGCTGCAGTATTTCAACAGTCCATCAATGGCATACACCGACCTATCGCGTTCTACTCGCAAAAACTACAACCTCGAGAGAATCGATATGATACATTAAGGAAAGAGTTACTCGCATTCTACCGGTCAATCTTACACTTCCACACCCATCTGGATGGCCGAAAATTCAAGATCTACACCGACCACCTTCCTCTACTCCCGATGCTCAGAGGGAAGAAAGCGTATTTATATTCACGATGTGTCAACTCACAACTTACACAAATACACGGGTATGAGTATGAAGTCACTCACGTGAAAGGATCAGAAAACGTAGTTGCAGACTCCCTGAGCTATCCTGCAGAACACTGTTCCCCCATCCTCTGTCCTTTACCTATAAGTACTCAGAAATTGCAAGCAGCACAGCAAGATGATCCATCACTTCGGACATTTGATGTCAATCGCCTGAAAACATTTGATTATGATGGAACTCTGTTGCAGTGTGAAATAACTGGCGTGGGCCCTCGGTCGTTTATACCTTAAAAAACTCCGTCACAAAATCTTCGAGGTTTACCATTCAATGAGCCACCTATCTGGTGAAGCCTCAGTGGAAAATTTATCCAGAGCATATTTTTGGCCTGGCATGCGGTGAGATATCAAGAGGTGGTCAAAACAATGTCTAGAATGTCATAAATGCAAAGTGACGCGATACATCAAACCGGCGCCACAAGTCATCCAAGTACTCAAAGTACGGTTCACGCACATACACGTTGATCTGGTAACCTTACCTGCCGTGAACAATATGCGCTATCTACTGTCAATACGGGACCGCACCACTCGATTGTATGAGACCATACCACTGCTAGACATGAAGCAAAACACTGTCGGTTATGCTTTAGAGCTCAATTGGTTCGCTCGGTTTGGTGCTCCAGCTGAAGTGACAATCGATCGTGGCGCACAGTTCCTCGGCGAAGATTTCGTTTCACTACTGAAATACTATGGTGTCAAACACTCCGTGACCGCGGATTATAATCCCAGAGCAAATCGTTTCGTAGAAAGGCTACACCGAAAACTGAAAGCGGCGCTCAAGGCTAGTCCAGAATAAAATTGGCTTCCGGCTTTGCCGAAAGTACCCCTATCAATGCGTACAAGATCTCAAAAGCCGATCAAACGTAACTCCGCTGAAATGGTATTTGGCGAATGTCTACGGCTGCCTGGCGAACTAGTCCGATCACGATCTGAAACTGCGATAACGATGAACGATCCGGTATTTCTGTTTCCACTTCGCAGTTATCTACAGTATCTCTCAGAATCGGCCGATCTGTCCTACACGTCAGCAACATGGTCCAATCTATAAACGCAAAAATTTTGATAGCTGCAAATGGTTCTGCGTCAACAACGACATGGATAACAGGATTCTACTTAAACCGAAGCGCGGTCCTTATCGTGTCTTATATCGTCGTCAGAATTATATTATTTTTGAGATTAATGGCAAAGCTGAAGCTGTCTCCAAACACAGATTATCCGCGGCCGACTTTGATCCAAATGACCCACTGTTCCACGATGTTGACCTATCAGGCGGCGAAGAAACGATTATTCCACCTCCAGACAGTTTTGCTGACCATGGGCTGACGCCCGACATCTCACCAGCAACAGAGCCAACTGACGCCGTCACGCCGCCGCGAGATATAGAGGAACCAGAATCAGTGTCGACAGAGCCCACATCAGCCTTTACTCGTTACGACAGAGCAATAACGCTTCCTGCAAGATTAGCCTCCTTCATCGTGTACTAATTTTCATTGTCGGCTCCGCGGTAAAACCCAACGAATTTCAATTTTTACAAATATAGTTCTCTTTAAGGTCAAATAGTCTAATTCTCGTTTTGCAAATTATTTCTCTTAATTTGATTTTAGCAACAATCTCTGTTAGTTTCAAGCATTTTTATTTGAGATTTCTCAAACTGCAAATTTATTTGTAATTAATCGGGGTTTGTTTAATAATAATACACAACCGCGCGCGGTACGCAGATAACATGCAGTGCATTTATGTTACTTAACGTTCAAACCCAGGATTTAATCAAATTTAAAAGAACCATGTTGCGCGACAGGGAATAGAATATTTACCTGATTATCGGGTTGCGATCCGATTTGTTTGCATCCACTGTCTTCCTGATTTTTGTTCCAGAATTTTCGATATCCAGATACGGATATCTTTTTCAATGGAAAGCTCATCATAATAAGTTGACAATCAATATGTCAAGTGGAAATATTAGTTTAAACTGCCCCATTTATACTTGTTATTAGATCTCTTAAGCATAAAATGCTAGGAAAGTGTCTGTCAAATTGGTTTGTGTATATGTCTGCAAGAGTACGCCATGTCTGTGTGTATGTATTCTCGTTTATTTTTGATTGAGGAGTAATCAACTATTGCACGTGTACATCCATCCCAGTGAAATGACAGCGATTTAGCAACATCTGACTACTCACTAGATAAGCGTATGCCACCTCTGTGTGTTTGTGTGCGTGAGCGTTTGCTTAAGACTGAGAAATAATCTGTTACATGTAATTAACGGCACGTGTAACAGAAATTCTCATGAAACTAAAATGATAACTGTCATTTCCTAAATGCACACGTCAGACCTATTTTTGCACGTACTATCCTAAATGAAGTAATTACGAGTGGCATCCTGGAGAGGAGGGGGCAAGATACTGTGAATAAAGTAAATAATTTAGAGTTAGCAAAACAGAAAAGTATTCTATTAAGGTGGATAGTTAAAATAAAAATAAAAAGGGGGTCGTAAAAGAAGTTGAAAATTGTTTGATAAAGAAAGATGCAAATAAATGTTTGTTAAAAGATGCTACACTAACAACAGAACGTAAGATAAAAGATAAATAAGATAACAAGTAATCAAGGATGAAATAATAAGTTAATCAAAATAAATTAGGCGATATTAAATTACTCACTCTCCACCTCTATAAGTTAATATCAGTCCAGTGTTCTTATTCTTTTACTTGAGCGAGTTTCTGATTCTGATTCTGATTGGTGCAATCTTCGTTTTCTACCATTATTTAGTGCTGTATTCCAAATCAAACCTAGTGATTTTTCTACGGTTGTTTCATTCATTATGGCATTTCTCGATTTAATTTCGATGGATTCTCTAATCATTCTAGTCGATCTGCTACGGCTACAAATTGATATACGTCTGCACCCATCCCAATTAATTGTGTGTCCTGACTTTACTGTATGGCGTGCAAGATCTGATCTATTAACATGGGCATATTTGCATGCGGTTTTATGTTCCCCTCTTCTAACCTTAATTGGGCGCATGGTTTCACCCACATACATCAAGTTACAGTCGTTACATGGAATTTCATATAATCCTGATGTGTCTAGCGGTTCTATTTTTTCCTTTTGGTTGGGAAGTATAATACCTAGTGTAAGGGTCTGTTTTAAAATGGTACGTATATTGTATTTTGATGCTACCATTTTTATTTTCCTACTTAGTTTAGAGTCAGGTATAACCATTACCCTCCGGTCATCTTTTAATTTATTTGACTTCACGTACTTCCAGTCATGATTAAATTTACTTATAACGCTCATTATAGTTGCTTCAATTAACTTTAGATGATACCCATTAGCAGTGAATATTTCTCGCAGTCTACCTAATTCAATATCTCTATGTTTTTTATCTGTTAATCTTAAGCTTCTTATTAATCATCGATTTTTAAGATACCGATTTTCATTCTATATGGATGAATTGAATCGAAATTAAGAAGGATACCTGAGTGCATCCTTCCTATAAACATCCTGTTCTAGTTTTGTAAAACATATTTCTAATTAACTTGACATCCAGAAAAGATAATTCGCCAAATGATTCATTTTCAATTGCAAATTTAACCTCGCTCATCTGATTTGCTATGTTTAAGAAATTTATCAGTTGATCCTCCTGTGATTCCAAATAACTAATATATCATCCAATTATCGTACATACAATTGGGATTTAGGGGCGTTAGTATCTGGCAGAGTCTTCCAAGGCATGCACATGAAGATATTAGTTATTGGAACCGATAGTGGTTGCCCCATTGGAACACCTCTAATCTGCTTATAAAATGCATTTCTAAATTTAAAATAAGTGGAGGACATATCGTACGCGACGTGTCTTATCGTCATTTTGCTTCCTTCTAATATTACTGATGATCACCAGGAAACACTGAAAATAGTCTAGTTTGTGGTACTGGTATATTGCGTACATTTAATACACCACATCTAAACTCGCAAATCTATCGTTTTCATTAAGCTTACATTTATCTACAATCTCAACCAATGGTATGAATCCATCAAAGTATTGTCTAAGAAGTACGAATATTTCTTTATTCTATGACATAGAAACTTAGACATTTTATATTTTGGAGAGTGTTGGACATTAACAATAACTCTCAAAGGGTTGCCTGTTTTATGTATCTTTAATAAACCGTACACTCTAGGAGCGACTGTATTGTAGGGGTACTTTTCGCTGTTGCTATCTCGTTCCTGATTTTGTACCCCTACTACTTATCAATGGTTGCTATTATTACTACCCGAGCACCCAATCAGTCTGTTCCTTTTCAGATGGTTAATATTAGAAGACCGAAGAAAGGTTTCATGTATATATTACTCACAATGTAGCACATAAATATAATTCACTGTTAATCCGAATTGAAGGAGTTGGTTGGCAATAATAGAGATTTTGATGTAAAATTATATCTAAACACTATTCACAGTTAGTCCAAATTGAATATATGTTAGTCAGATGTAAAATTAGATTTTTAAGTGCAAAAATATGTTTTAAAAAGCACGTTCACAATTAAACTAAATGGTCCGTCTTCTAGACGGCAAAAAATTAAAAATGATTTAAGTTTATGGGCTGAAAATTGTTTTGGTGCTCAATCAGTTATTCGCGTACAAAGGTCTGAATTGCTCAACATTTGTAAATGCCCCGGCTTCAAATAAAATGCCATACGACGTTACAAACCCATAAGGTGCTCTGAATGGAGATTAGTTACTGATATGGGGGCCCTTAAGAGAGCCTGGTAATTCGTTCGTTTGAAGTCTTCAGAGTTGAAGATGTCCTAGAGCCTTGGGTGGACTCTGGTTGAGTCGTCGCTCCCGTGGCTGAGCTGTGATCGCATTGTGGATGGTGTCCTGCAGGTCCTGCACTCAATTGGCTCATTTCCGGTATCCCGCAACAAGATGAGTCACGGATGTAGCTAGTTGTTGGTGAAACTATCAAATCACCAGCGTAGGTATTGACAGCCGAAGCCGATGAGCGCACACGTATTGACAGCCGACAGAACGCACACGCGTGAAGGCAGGCAGAAGGCAAATGCCACCACTGACTTGCATGGTAAATTACCGTGCTTAAATAGCATGCAATATGTGTACTTTCACTATTGGTTAAACGTGGTTAAACGTGGTTAAAACGGCAATTTGCTTTTTTCTCATTGGTGCAACGTAAATAAATTTGAATTTAATTACGCAATATGTCGGCGATTGATTTGTGTCGTTACAACACTTTCCTTCTGAAAAAAAGAAAAAATATTCCTTCTGCGAGGCTAGATAAGAAATGCATGACAGAGTTCGAACCAAGTTAAGCAAAATATGCGAACCATAAGTGCTGCTGGCTTAAATATGCTTGTTGGTTGCTTCTAACAATGATATGATGCCAGGTAACCACTAGGAATTGCTACAAATTGGTAGCTCTAGTGGACGGTCATCATAGCACGTGAGGCAAAATAGAGCAGTGTAAGTTTTTGGAGCCGCAGCGAAGATTTCGAGGTAACTGCCTTCGAATTTCATGGCTTAGTTAAACCCAAGCAGTTGGATCGTTGTCAATGTGTTTGTATACGACCAAAGGAGCTATGAGTGCTCGACGTTGTGGTCATGACATTTGTAGAGTGGTCTTTGTGAAATAGATGTTGAGATATGCATTGAAAGTGGCCTGTACCATGATATGAAGCTGATCACTACTTAGTGTTGCTACACGAAAGCGTTAGCTCTAAGTAGCTGGTCATACCAAAATAGGCAGTGTAATGTCATGTGAGAAATACATTATAATGTAAAAAATATATACATTAAAATCAAAGGTAATTGCATAAAAAATATGTACACGAACATTGCCTCAGAGATGGCATAATACCAAAGAACTGTTCAAAAATGCTGCCACCAAACGAACATTGGTTGAAAAGGAATATTATAACACGTCGCACATAAACACTCGTCCCATTAATCACTTCACATATGTCAGCATAAACCAAGAATTGCATAGCGTAGAACTTATCAATAGACGAAACAGCAGACAGATACGAACCAGACGTGCCCATGTCTGTATCCTGTCCGGTGGCAAATTCTGGCCAGTACTTGATGAGTCTCAACATGGACGAAACCGGGTCTACTGGATGAATTGCCTTTTCACACTATACAATTTTAGTTTATACCGGTATATGTGTAATTAATGGGCGTTTATATCAAGACCGCAACCTTGATTATAATAAATGCTACGCAATTGTTAGCTAAGAACAGCTGGTTATGCCACGGAGACAACATCAAAAATTAACGTAAGGTTAAAAATTTTATAGTTAAATGTTAATGTTTAAAAAAATTAATTACGCGTTATACAAAGCAGGTTGAGATTGTGGGCAGACGGAGCCTGAGACGCAGGTAGAAGGTTGAACGTCGCGATCAGGTGTGGTTCCGATAAACGGTTTAACCTGTCTATGCTTACTGATGTCGGTGTAGCGCCTGCATAATGATGAAGTATTTGGCTGTTTTAGCAGTACCGGGTAAGGATCACATTACCGGGTTGTAGCGGCGCAAACGGCATTTATTGGTTACAGAATGAGTACTTCCTCAATGGGATTTCGTGGGTGAACGAAGACTGAGGCGTGTGTCTCGGCTGCTGTTCGATATGTTACTGAAATGAAGTTTAACAGGTTCTGCTTTGTGGGTCAGGTCTGTGCCGGTGGTAGACGTGGGGAGCTGACTAGGCAGGCGCAGGATCCACGCCATACAAGAGTTGCGGTGGGACGTAGACGTTTTAGTCGTAGGACCTCGGCACGAGAACGCGTATCACGGCCAGCAGAACCAAAGGCAAGGTAGTGCATCGAATACAGCCGCTATTAATGGACGAGGGGATGCTAAAGTCGCTTTGAGCTCCCTATGCATTCTCTCTACCACAAGCATATTGGGGATGAAATGTCTGACGTAAATGCATCCCATGTTCCGCAAGGTGTTTGCAAACGATCAGATGAGAAGCAAGTGCCTTCTGTCCGCATGACCAATGGAAGATCAAATTGGATATCCATGGCATAAAACCGTTAGTTATCGCTATTCATAGAAATGGTGCCAAGAGGTAATGCCACAGGCCGCCTGCAAAATCTATCGACTGCAGTTGAAGGCAGCTGAAACCTCAGTCCTTGCCGATGAACTATGTCACGACGATGGCAGGGCGATACAGACCGGTGAAAATGTTGCAACTTAGAATCTGAGTGTGTCGTGATCTTGTTTTTCTGACACAAATTGCACACTCTGAGACCCATCGTTTAACATTCTGCCTAAGTCTGTGACCCCCAGAAACGATCTGTAAGAAGTCAATAGCTGCTTGGCTCTGGGTGAGAAATTGATGGAATTGAAAACCATCCTCTGAAGGCTATCGGCAGAATCCGGCTTGTTGGGCTGCGCACCCGAAGTAAACAATTGTGCCTTCCACAGACGCATGAACTTACAGACGGCTATTGATCTTGAATGTGAATGTCACCGCGTTGTTCAGTTCGCAAGAGAGGTGGCGTTAGTGAGACCATCGAGTGCCACGGAGTTGACAGTGAATGGTGACGGCGAAGGTGGTTAGAGGACGCGTCTGACATATAGGCATTCGCAATGAAATTGTTTGCCCTGATGCAGTGGATTTTCACCGCATCGTTTAGACGAGAAAGCTGTTCAGTGTAGTACTGCGCGATAGATGAAGTTGCGTTTCGAAGTGCGCTGAACCAGTATGCAATATCCTCGTGAAAACAAAAAATCTGCTACGCTTAATGATGTTGATAAGTAAAGGCGTACTGCGTCGATGCGCGAGAAGTTCTCGGCCGTTTTCGTACCTGTTTCTACTGGTTGGAGAGTACGCGCATAGAACCTGATAGGCTCTTAACTCCGCTTGACTCTTGTTCCAAAGTGGCTCCAATAGCGAATTCAGAAGCATCTGTCGAAAGGTGAATGGCTTTTCAAAATCTGGATGTGTTAATATTGGCATTTGCTAACGAGTTGATTACAAGTCGAAGTAATTCCTCGTCTTCGATGACCAAGCAATGATGGAATTCTTGCTAAGTCGTTTTCGGTCCGTAAGTTTGCACAAGGATAAAGTTGTCTTGAAATATTCAAGAACTTGCGATAATAGTTTATACTCCCCAGATTTTCTGTAACCAGCTCAAAGTCCAGTGACTTGATATTCGATTAACTGGTCTTGACGGCAACGGCTGAATACCTTTGGCCGTGATACGATGCCCCATGCAGTTTCTTCGACGAAGTCAAATCTGCGTCTTGTCACAGTTGATCTTGAGTCCGTGGTTGATAAGCGAGGACATTTCGTAGATGTTTCGTACGAGACTCTAGATCGATTTGACCACAATACCATAATGTCATCTAGATATGACATACAATAAGCAGAGTCGTCGCAAAGTATGTTATCATAATTTTGAATGTCTGAGTATACACTTAAGTCCAAAGCGTGCTGTAAGATATTCCGTAAAGCAAATGGAGTGATGACTGAAGCTCTTCTCGATATCCTCTGGTGCTACCGGTGCGTGATGGTACGCTTGTCTGAGGTCAATCACTGAGAAGAAATTGCTGCCGTTGAGTTTTTCAAGTAAGTGTTGATATTTGGAATAGATGCGACTGATTTTTATTATCACTGAATTTAGCCGCGGCTCTGTTATGGCCTGTGTGCTGATCCGTTGGATTTTGAGACTATGCGGTGGTGACGCCTGGCGAACTTTCGATGGCCCGATGATCTCTTCCAAAAGCCTGAGAATTCTTCTTGGCAGTCTTCAGCTTAGCAGTACTCGGTGCATGCTTCCTTGAGTGCAGAATAGGTTGTCCTTCGTGACGATATGGGATCACAGAATTTAGATCGGATTTGTTAAGATCGAAAAGCGATTTGAAATGAAGAGCTGCTGATATCTCTGCTGAATGACGCACTGGGGTTATTTTGAATGACCTTAGAATCCCAAACGCTCGGCGGAAAATCAAAAAAGCTTTGAGTTAAAGTCCGTAGAGGGGTCGATGGTCTTTTGATTGGCAAGATCAACAATGAGCCGAAATTAGAAGGAAATCAAGGCCTATTACATGCAGAGACCCTGTCAATGACAGTTGTGGAAAATTCACGTCGTAGACCCATGTTGAGTGCGGTATTGCAGCCATAAGTTGCACAATGCCCATGCTGTTGCGAAAGAACGCCTAGCGACATCTCGGCCATTGAATCACCTTGAGAACTGAGACTTCGTTTCACCAAAGTTCACGATGTACCTTCGCCAGCCTTTGAAATCAAGAAGGTGCAGAAGTTCGTTTGGCTAGTTTTGGCCGGGGTCATGCAAACAAGTAGGCTGGTGATTGCGACCGGCATTGTCTGTTTGGTTCTCTATGTGAAAAATTCGACGTGGACGAAAAGAGTCGACAGGGATGTCGGATTGTAGTTGGCTTCTTCCCCCTGTAGCGCCGTTGATGCCGTTGATGTGCAGAAAGTACGGTCTTCTACTCTGCGCCAGACGTTTCCCGATGCTGATGCACCTTGCGCCTGCGGTCTGTTGTCCCTCTGCCGGGCTGTGGAAATTGACACTCATTCGGAAATTCTTCGGGACCAGACAAAAAGACAAACTTGCAAGCAGATAAAAACTTCTGCGGTTATAACACCAGTTCTTTGGGAGATATTTATTAAACACGCGGTGATCTCGATCGCCGCTCACCAATATAATTTGACTTGGAAACGAATTTTGGTTTATATCTACTGATTTATTCCGATTTGCAGGCCAATCCTTCTAGAACTTTGGCCATGTTCGCCACTGTTCTCTCTAAGGAGGAGATTCTACTCATCTTGCGGGGGTGAAGAAAAGGATGATGGATTCACTTTGTCCAAAACCCTATATTCTAACTCAATATCAGATAAGTCATCTATAGAGAGTGTTGGGGAGCTGTCTGGCAAAGAGTTTAATGTTGGGGAAGATTGTTAATAAAAAACACCTCTAGACATGGTCGAAATGTTGGTTTTATACCAACGTTTCCGTAATTCCTCATTTATACAAGATTTGGTATATCTAACTGCGCATATTTGTTTATTATCTGCCTAGTTTCAGTGGGTCCAAGTGTATTCTACCCGTTTTGGCCCAAATGGATTATTAGGTAGCTTCCTAATGGCTCCCCACTTAGGATAAATCCGTCGCTGCAATTCAGAAGGTAGTTTAGCAAAAACCTTGACAGTTTTTGATGACTGTCATAATCAGAAACGGGGAGGAAAAAGCGGAGTCTACGCGCATAAAACAACTCATCTCCATCCCAAACAGGAACATCAATGTCTAAAATTGACCTGACATTTTAACAATCTTACGGATCTTAAAAGTATAAATTTTAAAGCAATATGAAAATATATAAATATACTTTAACGAAACGCTTACCCACAAACAGCTTCCACGGTTGAATAAGAGCAGAACAAAGAAGTCACTGTTTCCAACAATCCGAAGTTGAGTTGTTGAGTACGTACGGTGCCGTTTTGTACGTAGAAAAGATGAACAAAGGACCCGTTGGCCTTTGATGCCGACAACAAATCCACGAATATATACCCAACAATTTCCAGAAATCCACGGTCAGGGTAAAGAAAACACAAATGTCAATCTATTATCCGCGAATATATATATACCCAAAAAAATTCACAGATGGCCACGATCACGGTAGATAAAACGCAAATCTTAATCGATTTTTATCCCAAATAGATGAAAAAGGAAGTCAATTTTATTTATACCAAAAAAATCAGAACAATAATCAATATCCTGGCGCGGTCGCCAATTTTGTAAACGCCCCGGCTTCAAGTAAATGCCGTACGACGTTACAAACTCGGTTAAGGTGCTCTGAATAGAGATTAGTTACTGATATGGGGGCCCTTAAGAGGGCCTGGTAATGCGTTCGCTTGAAGTCTTCAGAGTTGAAGATGTCCTAGAGCCTTGGGTGGACTCTGGTTGAGTTTTCGCTCCCGTGGTTGAGCTGTGATCGCGTTGTGGATGGTGTCCTGCAGGTCCTGCACTCAATTGGCTCGTCTCTCCGGTATCCCGCAACAAGATGAGTCACGGATGTAGTTAGTTGTTGGTGAAACTATCAAATCACCAGCGTAGATATTGACAGCCGACAGAGCGCACACGTATTGACAGCCGACAGAACGCACACGCGTGAAGCAGGTAGAAGGCAAATGCCACAACTGACTTGCATGGTAAATTACCGTGCTTAAATAGCATGCAATATGTGTACTTGCATACTATTGGTTAAACGTGGTTAAACGTGGTTAAACGGCAATTTGCTTTTTTCTCATTGGTGCAACGTAAATAAATTTGAATTTAATTTACGCAATATGTCGGCGATTGATTTGTGTCGTTACACATTTATGCCATCGATTTAAAACAAATGATACATGGAAAAAGTCATCGTTAAAGGTTATCACTATAAAAGGAATGTAAATCGTTTAAGGACTTCAATGACACAACTCACAAGTGTTTAGTTCACCGCTTGTAACGATTCTATCTCAGTTCATGATATTAATACATTGTTCTCTGAAGTTCGGATAGTCCAAATTTGCCAACTAAGCGAAATAAGTTCACTATGACACAATAGTCCACCGCGTGTTTTTTCCGTTTCGAGCGCGGTTCTGTTTCTTTTATAAAAACACTATTAATTACACATAAAATTGCAATTCAAGAAATATCGATTAAAACTGCTTGAGACTAAAAGAGATTGTTCCTAAAATCACAGCTAAGGGAAATATTGTTTAAGGACAGAGTTAGAATATTTGACCTTAAAGAGCACAGCGTTTGTAACAATTGACCTTCGTTGTGTTGTAACACGGAGCCGCGTGTTACAGTATCTCTTTGTATGAGAGCGTTACCATGCGCTTGATCTAATTCTCCTTCAGCAATCATGTTATTTACCAATAATTTAACTTCTTCTTGTAGCTTATTCGTAGGATCTTTATTAATTTTAGTGTATACCTCTATATTGTCTAGTTGTTCATACATTTTATCATTATAGTCAGATTGACTCATCAGAACCGTCGCTCCTCCTTTGTGTGCTTTCAAACATATCACACTGTTTGCTATTAACTCTTTCCTGAGACTTTTTATTTCATAATTTGGTTTATATTTTTCCTCTGCGTATGTTAGTACAGCTGCAGCTACGTGTAATTCAAACCTAACTTCATCCTTGTCTGAGAGGAATTGTGCTGTTTTAAATAGCCTAAGCAAGTTATCTCCCATTTTTGGTGAGTTCTCAATTTGATAGCTGTATCTAGACCAATGATTAAGCATTTCCAGCTGCTTCTCATTAAGACTTATTTTTGAGAGGTTTACCACTGATTAGTTACAGCACTATTAATTACACATAAAATTTCAGTTCAAGAAATATCGATTAAAACTGCTTGAGACTAAAAGAGATTGTTCCTAAAATCACAGCTAATGGAAATATTGTTTAAGGACAGAATTAGAATATTTAACCTTAAAGAGCACAGCGTTTGTAAAAATTGACCTTCGTTGGGTTGTAACACGGAGCCGCGTGTTACAGTATCTCTTTGTATGAGAGCGTTACCATGCGCTTGATCTAATTCTCCTTCAGCAATCATGTTATTGACCAATAATTTAACTTCTCCTTGTAGCTTATCCGTAGGATCTTTATTAATTTTAGTGTATACCTCTATATTGTCTAGTTGTTCATACATTTTATCATTATAGTCAGATTGACTCATCAGAACCGTCGCTCCTCCTTTGTCTGCTTTCAAACATATCACACTGTTTGCTATTAACTCTTTCCTGAGACTTTTTATTTCATAATTTGGTTTATATTTTTCCTCTGTGTACGTTAGCACAGCTGCGGCTACGTCTAATTCAAACCTAACTTTATCCTTGTCTGAGAGGAATTGTGCTGTTTTAACAGCCTCAGTAATTATCTCATTTTTTGGTGATTTCTCAATTTGGATAGCTGTATTCAGACCACGATTAAGCATTTCCAGCTGTTTCTCATTAAGATTTATTTTAGAGAGGTTTACCACTCGATTAGTTACAGCAGGACACGTCCTAACTGTGGTCTGTCTATAGATGCCCAAATTTCCTAACTTTCTATCATGCCTGATGTGAACCTTTTTTATCTCCCTATTACGTGCGCCATCAGTAAAATCCTCTATACATTTAAAGTCATCCGCGTGCAAAAAGGAAAGTAACATAGATCTTATTTTAGTTTTCTCTCTAATTAGTTCATATTTGCGTTTTTCTAAATCGCTAATCAATGTATTCATTATGTTCAAAGTCAGTTCATGTTTAAGAGATCTACCTTTATCATTTAAATGAAATGGCAATTTAAATTTAAAACATTTAGGAATTACACAATGTTTTAAACATATTTTAATGAAACGAATATTTTCCACTTGCCTTACTAATTGTTTTTTTATGTGATGATAGCGATTTTGCAGCTTCACTGTTGTAGCACCGTATTTAGTACCTAAATAAGATTTAAAAGAAACATGTTGCGCGACAGGGAATAGAATATTTACCTGATTATCGGGTTGCGATCCGATTTGTCATCGCATGTCAAATGTCTTCCTGTTCTTAATAATCATCATAGTGCAATCAGTGTCTAGTGGAATAAGTAAACTGCCCCATTTATACTTGTTGTTAGATCTCTTATGCATAAAATGCTAGGAAAGTGTATATCTTAAGAGATCTAACAACAAGTATAAATGGGGCAGTTTAAACTAATATTTCCACTTGACATATTGATTGTCAACTTATTATGATGAGCTTTCCATTGAAAAAGATATCCGTATCTGGATATCGAAAATTCTGGAACAAAAATCAGGAAGACAGTGGATGCAAACAAATCGGATCGCAACCCGATAATCAGGTAAGTATTTAATCAAATTGTTTATTATTACTACTCTTATACCGAGATGGTAACTTGTGTTGACAATATTGATAACCCTCAAAACCAAGCATACAGTGGATTATTGTAACAACGCAAAACTTGGATTTATTACAGTATTTATTGTGACTACTCTTATACCGAGAGGGTAACTTGTGTTGACAATATTGATAACTCTCAAAACCTAGCATACGGTGGACAAATTATTTGTGGTACTTATTGTGACTACTTTTACATGATTCTTATCTTTGCTTTATAACATTTTACTCAATAAAACAATGACTTCACGCTTGTGCCTTCTCACATCCCCCTTCGGGAAACGGCCATGAATTAATCATGAACGCGGATCGTAATAACAGCTACCAGGCATATGTAGGAGGAAAATAGCGCACTAAATAGACAACTAGCTCGCAGAATCTCTTACATTAACTACAAAACCTCCTACAGTGTATTGCACAGATAGTTTATAAGCAATGAAACAGATAAGCCATCTTTGCCACGCACCAACAATACCTAGGTAAAACCGAAACTCCAAACTCATAAATTGATTAACTGAGTAAAAGCAAAACCTAAAATTTCTCGTTTAAACGAAAGAGATTTCTGAAAACATAATTTAAAAAAAATGAAACTATCATAATTTAATTAAAATTAAGTAATTTGTGTTTGGGGAATCGTCGACATTCACAATTCATCATATTCATTTTAATTAAATTTGAATTCTAAAATTTAAACAGAATTTAGATGGATTACAATTATGGAGTAAATTTTGGAAAAATACTTAGCCTTCGCTTTTACTAATGAAAACTTGTAATTCATCAATTTGATTTGCTATATGTAAAGTGAAGAACCGTGACGAGATAGAATATTAGCGGAGCTTGAAAAATGAAAAGCGTAGATGACTCGAGTAAATGCCTCATTTCAACTGAATGATATATGACTGCAGCTTCATTATGTGTATGCGATCTGATCATCTTGGTCATGTCAATATTCATAAAGTAAATTCTGATATGATTTGCAGTCGGGCAGTTTGTAAAAAACAAAAATATGAAATTTAGCGTACTAATTTATTGCAGCTATAATGTAAATACTCACGTTATTCCATATGCTAATAGAGAACCCGGAAGACACACGCGAAAAGTAGTTCAACTAAATTTTAATGGAAAATTATGTTTATCGGAAGGATATGTACAAATATCTTTATGCCATTACTAATAATACATTTATTTGGCAACAAAGACCAACAGGCCCAACCTTTGAAATATCAAATCAAAGGTAGGATATGTTGAGATGAATGAAATTGTGACTAGCAAAGTATTTAACCACATGGGAGGGAGGAGTTGAGAAAGATGAGTGCTTTCATCAACTTCGTGATAGTTCGATCTGGTAAAAAAAAGATTCCATTTGACTAGATAGGATCGACTGGAGTAAAATACATGAAGGATACGAGCATCAATGCGGGGTAGACTGGTGTCGGACAGACGAATTTGAGTGTGAACTCGAAAGTGATGGCGGACCAGTAGCAAAAGTCGACCGACGGAGTTCTTTTTTCTGGATATTGAATTTCTGTAGGGTAGTATTGTCTAGGATGAAGTTGACTAGATTGAAGCTTGTGTTTCGTGCAGGGTTCACTGGTTTCCGTTGATCGAGGCTATGACTGATAGTAGGCGAGAGGGGATCATTGTCCGATGTATACCGTCGGGTGGTCCAGTAAATTTTTGAGTTTCCAGTCGTTCGCTTAAAGACAAAGGAAAAGGAATTAGTTGAGCAAAACGTGGTAAAGTATACAATATTTGGATGCGGTAGAATGAAAAATGAAACTAGAAATAGTATCATAGAGTGAAGAGGGAGAAATTTGAAATCGGAGGAGAATAGTTGAAATTGAAGGCTGGCCGGTAATAGCCTATGGATAAAAATATGTATTATAGGTTAAGGAGGAACCAGTTTTGCTTACAATCAGACGCCTCGCATAGGAATTTGTTAACGAAGTGATTATGAGCCGCGATTTTAAATTCGTGCTAGGATAGGAGCTATATTTCCGCGAGAAGAGCGTTGAATACACTTGTTGCTTTGGAAAGGAGATAGATTTTGTGAAATATATTGGGAGTGTGGTTGGATTGGATTGAAGAGTTTCAATGTCGTGTAGCGTAGTAGTGATTTGGGTGAGCGTAGTTTGACAAAGATAGGCTAATTGTGATCTCATGAACGAATAAAATGACCCGTATGTTACGGGTCAACCATAGCAGTAGTAGGTTAGCCAGCAGTTGGCGTTCCCGATAATTTTAGCTGTGAGGGAAGACACGCTTGAGAAATCTGTGGGAAATATGTTCGATGGCGTACGTAGATGCTAGAGTGAGAGGAAAGTAGAATTCGTTAGCGTATGAAATGTTGAGTAGGACATAGACCTTGAACAGCGTCAGTTGGAGAGTGGGGTTGTTAGTCTTGAAGCAGATCAAACAGGCCCATTTGACACAAAGAGCATTTGTGTCCAATTACGCCCAATCCAATTGTATATATATTGTAAAGTATTTAATCAAGGAATTTTCTATAAATTAAAGGAATATATTCTTTTTTTAATAATATTCTTTCAATCAGGCACAGTGGTTTAATTGTACCAATAATTGTTACTTTAATTTTTTGGAGGAAATATCTTGCTCTACATGCATCACCTTCCTCTACAACGTCATTGGTTTGTTGTCAAGTCTTATAGTAGGATTTGCAGGTAGCCAGTTGTCAACTAACAAAAATTAGGCGTTACGTTTCAATTTATTTAGAAGTTATCTTGGCTTTAAATTATGACTAGTTTCATTACAATTTTTGTTTTAAAGTTTTACTTAACACGTATATTTTGTGTTCCCTGCCACAAAAGGGTTCAACAGCGACAGGATTACATGGACTCCTGGACAGTACCCCGTACTTCCGAATGGCGAATGAGCTCTCAACAGCCACCGGCAACCATGCAACTTACTGCTGCCTTGCAGACTGCGCTTGGATGTGCAAAGGCTAGAGGTGCGTCCTCGATCAAAAAGCCGAGTGGTGAGGGGACACCACTTGTACCAAATTCCCAAGAAACTCCATGAAATGTGGAGCCGGCTTATCCTCCAAAAGGAGTCAGCCGCAGTAAAGTAAAAGTAAAGTAAACACGTATATGAAAGACATTTTGAAACAAATGATTAGAGCAAGATTTAATATTAAATAAAACACACAGGAAAGTTTTTGCAGATTTAATAAAATGTTTCGTAAAATACATTATATTTAAATGTAATATGTTATTAGAATAGAATATAATATCTTTATTTGGATTCAAACCACACATGTTCCATCAAATAATAATATTGGAAAATGTACAATATAAAAAAGATACACATTACATAAATATTTGCAATTAGTCTCATTTAGATAAGTAAATCTCAATAGTTGTACTGTAAAATATGTCAACATCAGAGAGTTCGGCTCTAAAATGTGATAGATTCTTCATCAAAAATAGGAAAATTTAAGGTATAATTCGAGTGTAACATTATGCAAAAAATGAGAACCATGACTAGCAATTTATTGTATGTATTGTTGATTAACATGATGATATATTGCATAACATTTCAATTTTAATAATACAAAACTTGGAGATAAAATCTCAAGATGTTATGCTGCTGATAACAATTATCCTTTTCTTTTATTCAACCATGAGAAAGAATTATCATAATCAAAATTAAAAATATCAGCAGGATTGTAGACTTTTTCTAGTTCAGTAGATAAAAATTTAAGACATCTTAGATGGAGGCGTTTCTCTAAGCTCCTTTGGCAATTGATTGTAAATTTTGTAAATTTTCGAAAAAGAGAATAAATTGCTCGCAAAATTCCACACCAGAGGAGGAGATATTGCCAAATGTCTATATCTAGTTCCAACTTTATGATTCTTTCTTTTTGGATTCGTATAGGCACCAGTCCATCTGGTTCAAGTGGAAAACTTTTATGCAATAGCACATCCTCCGAAACCATAAAGTTTGCAGTGATACTAACTGTAATCTAGTGGACTATATAGTGCAGGAGATAGGACTCATTTTTTACTATAGGCAATAAATTACCTAACCGAAAAGAAAGAGTAGAACCCCTCGAGACATCAGGAGTATATGCGATACATTGCAAAGAGTGTAATCTCAGGTATATAGGCGAAACCATGCGACCTATAAAGGTTCTTAGAAGTGAACATAAGACAGCCTGCCAATATGGACACATTCAAAGATCAGACCTAGCTAGGCATTCGAAGGAAACGGGTCATGAAATAGACTGGGAGGGTTGTAAACGCATCGCGTTATGCAACCGCAACAGATTAACTAGACTAATTAGAGAGTCAATTGAAATAAAATCAGGAAAAGGTGTAATGAATGTAACATCGGTAGAAAAATCATTGGGCCCAATATTTAATGAAGCATTTTCTACGGTCAGAAAACGTGAGGCTGCGGAACCTGAATTAAGTGGGAACCTAAGTAAAAAACCTCGCTTATAGAAAACTGATTGCGAATGACCTATACCAATATCAATTCCTATATACTTATCTTTCTCAATAAAATGTTCCAGAAGATGGTATACAGATTTAGCAAGGGTTAGTAGATAGGACATTAGATTAGAGACATTTGACTCACACTGTTGCTTATATTTTATATATTTATGTAAGGTGTGAATATCTTAATAAATGAATAATAAGTTGGTCCTAGAGAAGATATTCATGGTTAACAGCTATCAAGTATCCTTTTAAGAGGAACTCAAAATGTAGTAGATTGACGGATATATAGATAGGCCAAACTGTAGATAGATAGATTTATTCTATATATATAATATATATATATATTATATACATATATATATAATATTAAATATTTTTATAATAATTTTTAAATAAAATAAAATAATAATAATATATAATATTTAACATATATATATATATATATATATATATATATATATATATATATATATATATATATATATCGTTGCAATTTCACCATTTTTTAAAATATAAGAACAACAACGTAGTCCATGGAATAACATTTATTAATAAATCTTATTTCTACCAGTATCTACAGCCATTGTTCTGGATTCGTTAGTATATTCGTTCATCCAATCCCACTGTACATTTGTCTGTAACCAATCTCCTCTTCGTTATGCTAGCCTTTGTTTTGCCAATTAGACCACTACTTTTGCGCAATTTAGACCACTCCTTTTGCGTAACGTCATTTGGTGTGTCATCGCTTTCATTGTAATTGCGTCCGTAATTGATGTATGTGTCGTATTTTGCGAAGCGTTGGCTATTTTTAAAGGCATGTCGGTTATGTCTTTGTTCCAGTCCAATTTAATTTCTTTTTGAATTATTTTCTGCACGTTTAAGCAGGGCTTCAGCTTATTAATTGAAATAGCTTCAAAAGCCAGAAGCATTTTCTCTGTTTTTGCCTTGTAGAGAACTGAAAAATTGTTACTACTAACAGCATGACCTGTGAGTAGTACATGCTCGCAAATTGCTGATTTTTGTGCAGGAGCTGCACCCCTCTTTAATAGTTTTTGAGGGAGATGCTGATTTATTCTAGTTTCGAGCCTGTTTTTTGATCTGCCGATGTACTGTGCGTTGCAGGTACATTGAAATTTGTATACAGACAAGGGTGTGCCCAAATTTATTATTAGGTTCCTTTTGTACGCCCTTGGCACACTACTCATATAATGGAAATATTGTCCATTCCAGCTTGATTTCTTGTGAATTGATCTTGAGAGAGTACCTTCTTCATCTCTCGTTATTCCTACATCTAGGAAGGAAAAATATCCGTCTTTTTCTTCTTCTATTGTAAACTTGATCGCCTGGTCTACCTTGTTTATGTGATGTAGCAGTGCATTTGTATCTTCATCCTTTTCAACGACCATGAAAGTATCGTCAACGTAGCGCGCGTAAAAATGAGCTTCATTGATAAATGGTTTTAAACTAGTTGTTTCTAAATGGTGCATATATATGTCTGCCAATACTGGTCCAAGAGGACTACCCATACCTATGCCATCAATTTGTCTGTAGAAGATTCCTTGGAATACGAATTGTACGTTGGATGTGCATAACAGAAGTGGTTCTTTCATGTCGTCCACTTCTATCAGTGTTTCTGCTCCTGATGATCGTATATATTCACATAGGATATTTATAATTTTATTTACTGGAATGCTAGTGACTTTATATCGAGGCACACCATTTTCCTCTCTTTCAAATTTAGGTCGCGAATTTTTTCTACAAATTGAAAGCTATCCTGTACAACGTGGTCTATTCTTCTTTTCATGATAGGTTTTATAATCCGGCATAATAGTCTGGCTGCCCTGTGCTGTGGAGAATTTGTGATAGATAAAATGGGCCTGAAAGTCGGAAGTCTTTCATTGTTGGTCATTTTGTGAACCTTGGGCAACCCATATAATATCGGTTGCGTTGAACCTACGGGCTTGGCTTGTTTGCATTCTGTAATAAAAGCATTTTTGTGCTCTATGTCGATTTCTTGTTTAGCCTCGACCTTCGAAATAATTCGGTTTAGAATCTTCGTTATGGAATTTTCTAATTTTGCCGTAGTGTCGCGTTGTACCTCTTCGCGTTTAAATTTGGATTTGTCATTCAGAATTTGTAACATCGCCTGACTATAGTCCGTATAGTTCATTAACACTACGCCTGTCCCTTTGTCTGGCTTCATGAGTCTGATTTGGTTGTTGCGTTGTAGTTCAACACAACAAAACTGATGCGCACGAATGAAAAAGATAGCCTCTCTGTGACGTCAACACCTTTGTCTGTATACAAATTTCAATGTACCTGCAACGCTCAGTACATCGGCAGATCAAAAAAGAGGCTCGAAACTAGAATAAATCAGCATCTCCCTCAAAAACTATTAAAGAGGGGTGCAGCTCCTGCACAAAAATCAGCAATTTGCGAGCATGTACTACTCACAGGTCATGCTGTTAGTAGTAACAATTTTTCAGTTCTCTACAAGGCAAAAACAGAGAAAATGCTTCTGGCTTTTGCAGCTATTGCAATTAATAAGCTGAAGCCCTGCTTAAACGTGCAGAAAATAATTCAAAAAGAAATTAAATTGGACTGGAACAAAGACATAACTGACATGCCTTTAAAAATAGCCAACGCTTCGCAAAATACGACACATACATCAATTACGGACGCAATTACAATGAAAGCGATGACACACAAAATGACGTTACGCAGAAGGAGTGATCTCAATTGCGCAAAAGTAGTGGTCTAAATTGCGAAAAACAAAAGCTAACAAAACGAAAAGGAGATTGGTTACGACAAATGTACAGTGGGATTGGATGAACGAATATACTAACGAATCCAGAACAATGGCTGTAGATACTGGTAGAAATAAGATTAATTAATAAATGTTATTCCATGGAGTACGTTGTTTTGTTCTTATATTTTAAAAAATGGTGAAAATAGAAACGATCAATTTATTCCACGAACGACTATAAATGCATATATATATATATATATATATATATATATATATATATATATATATATATATATATATATATATATATATATATATATATATATATATATGAGACATTTGACTCATACTGTTACTTATATTTATATATATGTTTTTTACATATTTGTACGAATTTTATATATTTATATTAGGTGTGAATAAATAATACAATTTGATTAATTGGTCAAAGAAACAGGAAGGAAAGAGAAAAATAATTTATTATAAATATGCAAACGTACATATATATGATTAGGGATATTGGACTCACACTGTTGCTTATATTTATATATATATATATATATATATATATATATATATATATATATATATATATATATATATATATATATGTATTTCATATATTTATATAAGGTGTGAATAAATAAATATACAATTTTATTAATTGGTCAAAGAAACAGGAAGAAATGAGAAAAATAATAATTTATTATAAATATGCAAACGTATATATATATATATATATATATATATATATATATATATATATATATATATATATATATTCTTTATAATGTCCATGCCTTTTTGTTTAACACAGTATTCCTGTAATTAGGAAAACACAAATAACAAAGTGGATAAAGGCCATTTATTTCGTGAATACTAATCATCTCTTAAACAATCATACATATTTATACATTTTGGGTTTTCAATTGATTATGCTGGTGGTAACAAATCTGACTCGTTTTTACTGCTGTTTCTTGTTTTGGCTAGTTGGTGAGTGTGTATGCGTTTGTGTTTGTGTGTATGCGTGTTTGCATGTAAAGTTCATTCTCGCAGTATTGCAAAGTGATGTCTGAGATCTGGTCATTATTGTTTTGATAGCTTGAGAATTAACCATTTGTGCGCATTGTTCACTGTTACATATACAAGTGCTATTTTTCCCAGTATAGTTGATCGTTTCACCTTGTTGCGCAAAGTTGTCGTTTCCACATGGTAACAGCGCCAGTGTGGATTGCAGTGTTAAACGCTCACATTGTTTGGAGACTTCTGTCATCGTATGCGCCTCTGTTATTTCCACTTCAGTTTGTTGCCAATCCGATTGTATGTTTGTTGATTCTAGTCGAGGGTCTGTTTGTTCTTGACTGGATACTAGTAGATTGTTGTTGAATTTTGTTATTCTTGGCCAGTCGATAAGAATATCATGTTGATGAAACTTTTGAATATTAAGGTCAGGTGCTTGTTGTTTTATGTAAAGGGCTTCATAGATAAATTATAATTTTTCTGATTTTGCTTTATATAGAATTGTGAAATTGGTCGAATTGACAGGGTACCCGTTGCCAATATATGATCGGAAATAGCTGATTTTCCTGACGGTGCCATGCCTTTGTTAATCAATTTCTGTAGCAAATGTTGTTGGATTCTGCTTATCAATCGCTTCTTCGTACGTCCGATATATGTGCTACCGTACATACATGAGAATTTGTAGACTATGAATGATTTGGAGAGAATTGGCAATTGATCTTTGGCATCCAACCTCATGATTCTCTGTGTACTAAATGTCATATTAACTTTAACACTGGGAAAGTTGTCCTTAGTTATTCTATTCAGCCGCCGTGCAATTATTGAGGCTGGTACGTCACCTCTAAATGGTAAGTTTAGGAAAACCTGCTTGGCGGTATCCTTTGTAGTATGAATCTGCCGTGGTCTGATGTTGACATCAATGAAAGGCTCTGGGTAGTTGTTCATTAGCAAAATTTTCCTGCGGTAGTCCAGTTCTTCCTCAATCTTGTGTTCAGAGCAGATCCTTCTGATTCTGTTAGTAAACAACCTAGAAAACTTGACCTAGTGAAAGCCTACTATCAAGTACCGATGGACAAAGACTCCGTATCATATACTGCACTCAGATTCACCGGAGGTGGCACTCACGAATATCACTATATGCCTTACGGACTCAAGAATGTCTCGCAAACATTCCAACGCATTATGGACGAAATACTAGATGGTCTACCTTTTGTAATTCCATATTTAGACGACATCCTGGTATTCTTCAAATCAAAGTTCGAACATATACAGCATAGTGATATTCTACTCACACGTCTAGCAGACTTTGGCCTCCGACTTCATGGCAACAAATGCGTCTTTGCACAGCAATCATTTGAATTCCTCGGTCATCAAATTTCCGAAAAAAGGCATGACCCCTATACCTGCTAAGGCGAGTGCTATTCAAGATCTACAGCTTCCAACTAACGTTCGAGCATTACGACGATTCTTGGGCAAGATGAACTACTATTCTCGATTTGTATCCTGCCTTGCCAAGATTCTGGCACTTCTTCACAAATATCTCGTGCCAGAAAGTCGTTTTGTTAAGAAATCACAACTGATTCAGCTTAACGTGGACGACATGCAGGCTTACGAGGATGCCAAATGGACCTTATGAAAAACGACCATGCTATATTCTCCTGATTGGTCTCAATCTTTTTTAATTGATCACTGACGCATCCGACATTGACATAGGCGCAGTACTTCAACAGTCCATCAATGGCATACACCAAACTATCGCCTTATAATCGCAAAAACTACAACCTCGCGAGACGCGATATGATACATTAAGGAAAGAGTTAATCGCAATCTACCGGTCAATCCTACATTTCCACACCTATCTGGATGGCCGAAAGTTCAAGATCTACACAGACCATCTTCCTCTACTCCCGATGCTCAGAGGAAAGAAAGAGTATTTATATTCACGACGTGTCAACTCACAACTTACACGAATACACGAGTATGAATATGAAGTCACTCATGTCAAAGAGTCAGAAAACGTGGTCGCAGACTCCCTAAGCCGTCCTGCAGAACTCTGTGCCTCTTTACCGTGTCCTTCAAATATAAGCACTCAGGAATTGCAAGCAGCTCAGCAAGATGATCCATCACTTCGGACATTTGATGTCAATCGCCTGAAAACATTTGATTATGATGGAACTCTGCTGCAGTGTGAAATAACTGGCGTGGGCCCTCGGCCGTTTATACCTGAAAAACTCCGTCACAAGATCTTCGAAGTCTACCATTCAATGAGCCAACCATCTGGCGAAGCATCAGTGGAAATTCTATCCAGAACGTATTTTTGGCCTGGCATGCGGCGAGATGTCAAGAAGTGGTCAAAACAATGTCTAGAATGTCAGAAATGCAAAGTGACGAGACACACCAAAACGGCGCCACAAGTCATTCAAGTGCCCAAAGTCCGGTTTACGCACATACACGTTGATCTGGTAACCTTACCTGCCGTGAACAATATGCGATATCTACTGTCAATACGGGATCGCACCACTCGATGGTATGAGGCCATACCACTGCCAGACATGAAGCAAGAAACTGTCAGTTATGCTTTAGAGCTCAATTGGTTTGCTCGGTTTGGTGCTCCAGCTGAAGTGACAACCGATCGTGGCGCACAGTTCCTCGGCAAAGAGTTCGCAGCCCTACTGAAATACTATGGTGTCAAACACTCCGTGACCGCGGCTCGCAATCCGAGAGCAAATGGTTTCGTCGAAAGGCCACACCGAGAACTGAAAGCGGCGCTCAAGGCTAGCCCAGAAGAAAATTGGCTTGCGGCTTTACCGAAAGTACTCCTATCAATGCGTACAAGACCTCGTGAGCCGATCAAATGTAGTTCCGCTGAAATGGTATTTGGCGAATGTCTACGGCTGCCTGGCGAACTAGTCCGATCACGCTCTGAAACTGCAATAACGATGAACGATCCGGCATTTCTGTTTCCACTTCGCAGTTATCTACAGTATAACGATCAAAATCGGCCAATCTGTCCTACACGTCAGCAACATGGTCCAATTTATAAACGGAAAGATTTTGATAGCTGCAAATGTTTCTTCGTCAACAACGTTATGGATAACAGGATTCTAGCCAAACCGAAGCGCAGTCCTTATCTTGTGTTAGATGGACGTCAGAATTACATTATTTTGGAGATTAATGGCAAAGCTGAAGCTGTCTTCAAACACAGACTATCCCCGGCCAACGTTGATCCAAATGACGCGTTGTTCCGAGATGTTGACCTATCAGTCAGTGAAGAAACGATTAGTCCACCTCCAGACAGTTTTGCTGACTACGGACTGACACGCGACATCTCATCAACAACTGAGCCAACTGACGCCGTCACGCCGCCGTGAGATATAAAGGAACCAGAATCAGTGTTGACAGAGCCAACATCAGTTGCTACACGGTAAGGCACAGCAATAACACCTCCTGTCAGGTTAGCCCATTTCGTTGTGTACTAATTTTCATTGTCAGGGTGGGTGTATATAACACGCGGCTCCGCGTTACAACCCAGCGTTGCTCAATTTTGACAAATATAGTGCTCTTTATGGTCAAATAATCTAACTCTGTTTTTACACAATATTTCTCTTAACTGTGATTTTAGAAACAATCTCTGTTAGTTTCAAGCAGTTTTAACTTAGATTTCTTGAACTGCAATTTTATTTGTAACTAATAGGGTTTTGTTTATTAAATATACACACCCGCGCGCAATACGCAGGGAACATGCGGTGGATTATAGTGTCATAGTGGAATTACTCCTCTTTTGTGGATTATTCGCAGTTTATACAAGTGATTTACTGTTCGCATCTAATTCTATATATCCGAATTTCAGAGTACAATGGATTATTATAATTAAATAAGTTAAAACCCCCAGCAAACAGTGGATTAATTATTTGTGAAGTTTTTTCAGTGAAGTTTTTACACTATTTTAGGCTATTCATCATCAGTGCCAACATTTACCAGTGACTTTATTTATATCATCATATATTTCCAATCGGTTACATGTATTCATTATAATTCAGACATTTGTGAAAGAATAATTGCTTGTGTATAAGACATTCAACTTTTTTTATAGTGTTTCGTTTTGCTGCCGCCTAGAGCACGAACAATTTTGTTTAAATGTGACTTGTGTATAAGACATTCAACTTTGTTAACAGTATTTCGTTTTGTTGCCGTCTAGAGCACAGACAATTTTGTTTAACTGTGACGTGTATAAGTCATTCAATCGTGTTAACAGTATTTCGTTTTGTTGCCGTCTAGAGCACAGTCAATTTGGACTAACTAAGAATTTTCCATGCAACATTGTGTGCAATACATATGTGATCATTCGAATTAGCTTTCTCACATCACCCATCGGGAAAAGGCCGAAGATTGATCATAAGCACGGATCTCAACAGCCGCTACCAACACTATGTAAGGAGATAGCAACCGATACAAGTAGTTCAACTAAATTTCAATAGAAAATTATGTTCATCGGAATGATATGTACAAATATCTTTATGCCTTTAATAATAAATTTATTTGGCAACAAAGACCAACAGGCCCAACCACTGGAATAACACATCATGAAGTTGTGACTAGACAATTATTTAACCACATGGGAGGGAGGAGTTTAGAAAGAGAAGTGCTTTAATCAACTTCGTGATAGCTTGATCCGGTGAAAAAGAAAGATTCAATTTGACTAGATAGGATCAACTGGAGTAAAATCAATGTAAGGCCCAAGCATCAATGCGGGGTAGACTGGTGTCGGACAAACGAATTTGAGTGTGATGGCGGACCGGTAGCAAAATTCGACCGACGGAGTTCTTTGTCGTGGATATTGAATTTCTGTAGGGCAGTATTGACTAGGATGAAGTCGATTAGATTGTAGATTGTGTCTTGTGCAAGGTTCACTGGTGTCCGTTGATCGAGGTTATGACTGATGATAGACGAGGGGGAATCAGTGTCCAATGTATACCGTCGAGTGGTCTAGTAAACTTTTTGAGTTTCCAGTCGTTCGCTGAAACAAAAAGCAAAAAGAATTAGTTGAGCAAAACGTGGCAAAGTATTCAATATTTGGATGCAGTAGAATGAGAAGTGAAAATAGAAATGGTATCAGAGATTCAAGAGAGATAAATTTGAAATCAGAGGCGAATAGTTGAAATTGGGGTCTAGCCAGAAGAGACTTCACGCTCCAAAACTAGGCAATAGCCTCGGGATAAAAAGTAGTGTTGTAGGTTTAGGAGGAACCAGTTTTGTTTACAATCAGACGTCTCGCATAGGAATTTGTTAAAGAAGTGATTGTGAGCCGCCTATTTAAATTCGTGCTATAATAGAAGCTTTATTTCCGTGGGAAGAGTGTTGAATACACTTGTGGCTTTAGAATGGAGATAGATTTTGTGAAATATATTTGGAGTGTGGTTGGATTGGATTGAAGAGTTGGTATGGTGTGTAGCATAGTAGTGACTTGGGTTAGCGAAGTTTGACAGTGATAGGCTAATTGTGATCTTATGAAAAAAAATGACTCGTAAGTCACCATAGCGCTAGAATGTTAGCCAGGAGTTGGCGTTCCCGATATTTTTAGCTCTGATTGAAGATGCGCTTTAAAAATCTGGAGGAAATATTTTAGATAGCGTATGGTGGAAGCTAGAGTGAGAGAAAAGTAGAAATGGCTAACGTATGAAATGATGAGTAGGACATAAACCTTGAACAGCGTCAGTTGGAGAGTGGGGTTGTTAGTCTTGAAGCAGATCAAACGGGCCCATTTGACACAAAGAGCATTTGTGTCCACTTACGCACAATCCAAATGTATATATATTGTAAAGTATTTAATCAAGGAATGTTCTATAATTTAAAGGAATATATTCTTTTTTAATAATATTCTTTCAATCAGGCCCATTGGTTTAATTGTATCATTAATTGTTAATTTAATTTTGTTGGAGGAAATATCTATATGCATCACCTTCTTCTACAACGTGATTGGTTTGTTGTCAAGCCCTATCATGGGATTTACATGTACAAAAATTAGGCGTCACGGTTCATTTTTTAGAAGTTATCTTGGCTTAACATTAGGACTAATTTCATTTCAATTTTTGTTTTAAAGTTTTACTTACCGCATATATAAAATACATTTTGAAACATACGATTGGCGCAAGATTTAATATTTAATAAAATGTGGAGGAAGTTAAATCCTCCGCTTTATGTAAAATAACATTGACTGATAAATTTAAACCACTATGGCTGATTGTAACGAATTTTATTTAAAAGAATTTTTTCTCTTTATTTTCCAGAACATTCTTTGTTTAAATACTTGATGTTGAATTGTGTGCCATTTTCAGTTTTTCGAGTGTCTCGCTCCTTGACTGGTCTTGTAATTTTGGTCTGCTGCATTTTAACAATTTTTCTCTAGTAAACAAATGCATGTCATCAAATATATTACTCCATCAATTGCTTTTGTTCTAATATAATACAAGGCTGAGAAGAATCGTTCTGGAACAGGTAAGTTTGATTCATTCTGTTGTTCACGTATATCTCTTTCCAGATTATTTGTTCGGAAGTAATACGGTCCTAATTTCGCATTCCGATTGCCTAACATTAAGTGTCGATATAATTGTTATACCATTTCGACATGGAAACCGATATTAAATTTGAGGACACAAGTAGGTTAGTGCAGGACATTGCGGACTTGAACCTAGGAGATACAAATGGTAATATAAGCCTATCAGACTCTACTGTGAATTTTAGGACTTCAAGCGATCTGGCATCTATGGGGCTTTCAGACTCGAATAGGTTAGGGGCCTCAACAAAATTTGGCGACCGCGCCAGTCCAAGAATTTTAAGTCTACCACAGTACAAATCAGAAAAACATTCAAGTTGGGTAGGAGATGCCCAAATGATATTTAGTGCTTATAATATCGTAAACCCTATGGAGAAATTTGTTGCAGCATGGATGGCATTGCCTGAAAATTTCCGAAATGCCTTGGAAAATTTCAGAGACAGAACTGTGGAAGAAAAGCCGTACAATGCATTTGAGTTATTAATGGCTGAAATTCAACAGAGATATCAGCCTGGAAGATCAGCGCAAATGTGCGAATTATTACGCTTAGAAAAAATGGGGCGTCAATTACCATCCGAATTTTATGAACGCCTTTGCACAAAAGCTTCCAGGTTGAATATATCTAGAGATGTAGTCAACTCCATTTTCACAGCTGAGCTACCAATTAGGCTTAGAACCACATTGGAAGTATTTGACACAATGAGCATTGATTGGCCAACTAAACTCAGAGGGTTAGACGGCGTGTATAAACAGCAAGAACCACAAGTACATGCTGTAATAGCAGATTCTGTCACGATGCAGCCAGTCAGGGCAGATACCGAAAACAACCTGACTATACAAGAAACCTTGCGTTTCTTATGTAGAGAACTTGCTAGCTTACGCAGTGATATGGCACAACTTCAGAGTCAGTATAGGTACACTAGATGTCGAGGGAGTCACTCGCGTCAACGCTTCAAAGAGCCACGCGGATGGTGTAAGGCACATTACGAATACGGACGCAGTGCGATGTGCCCAGGTGAAAATTGCATATACCCGCGATTAGATGGACCCAAATGGAAAGGAAGCACAAAACCGGTTGAGAGAAATCCATCACCGGGAAAAGGACAAAACCCCCGCTATTAGGAGCCGTAGGGGGTTTCCATTGCAAAGGCTCCCAGATATGCCTTTAAAAGGCATACTCAAAGCTAAAGATGCGACTAGAGCAAATAGCACCGAGATAGAAGGCAAGAGAGTCCGATTCTCACTAAGCGGAGATCTGGAAAACATTGCCTGATTGTCCAGCAACAAGTTCATTATTAAGGATGAATTATCTGGATTAGAATTTCTCATCGATACGGGTGCTGAGATAAGTATAGTTAAATCAGACGTGGTGGAAGCATATTGCCCCACATTTGATTATCAACTATGGGTCGCTAACGGTAGTCCGATAGGAATGAAAGGGATGAAATAAATGTCGGTAACGTTAGGCCAGAAATCTTCCTTCCGATGGAATTTTCTAGTAACCGATGTCAAGGACCATATCATTGGCATGAATTTCTTGACACATTTCAAGCTGAAATTAGACCCCAAGGCTAGGACTATCGCAGAAGGCATAGGGATATCAACACCTACTGAGTCAAACATGTTGGCAGTTAGAACAGTCCTCTTACCTCGTCCAACAGTCGCACATGACTTTGCCGATATAATCAAGAAGCCCCTAGCAGTGTTTCAACCTTTCAGCGCCAAAAGGATAGGTTTGAAGACAGGAGTAGAACAACAAATAGAATTGGTGGCTCCGTTGCCTTGTTCACCAAAGGCTCAACCATTGGCACAACACAAGCAACAAGGTGCTTTGTCCGAATTTCACCAATTGCGCGAAGGGGGGATTTGTAGAAGGTCAAATTCCAATTTCGCTTCCCCAATAGTGGTAGTTACAAAACCTGAACCGGGTCAATGGAGGGTTTGTAGAAATTATCGTCTATTAAACTCAGTGACGAAGGGTGATTCTTATCCTCTCCCTAACCAGAGTACTTTACTCCGAGATATAATGGGATATGAGGTTTATTCAACTTTAGATCTCCAGAAAGCGTACTATCTGGTACCAATGGAGGAAAGTTTGATACCACTCACCGCAGTCAGATTTCCAGGAGGGGGATCGCACGAATTTATTCGAATGCCTTTTGGTTTGAAAAATGCCAGTCAGACATTCCAGCGTTTGGCTGAAGAAATCCTTCAGAGTTGTCCATTTGCGAGGGTATATATAGACGACATAATCATTTTTAGTTGCTCACGAGACGAACATCGTACGTATTTGGAAACTGTTTTGACCAGGCTGAAACAATATGGATTAGTGGTCAAACCTAATAAGAGTAATATCGGTTGCTCTTCAGTTAAATACCTTGGTCATATACTTTCCAAAGACGGAATTAAACCTTTGGAAGATAAGGTCCAAGCTATTAAGGACGTAACGGAACCCCGAACCGTAGGCCAGTTGGAAAGGTTCTTGGGTATGATCAGCTATTATCGTCGATTCATTCCAGGTCTAGCCGGAATTCTTGGATCGTTAACAAGCCATCTCACTCGTGAAAAGAGCACGATCAAGAAGTCTTGGCCTATAAACTTGAGTCAAGAAGACCGAGAAAATTTCCAAAAGGCCAAGGATATGTTAAGTGACGTAACCACATTAGCACCTGTAGATTGGGAAAAACCTTTCGAACTAATCACAGAAGCCTCAGATGTTGCATTAAAGGCAGTGCTACAGCAAAGAGATCAGGACGTAGTAAGACTGATTGGGTTTTATAGCCGTAAGCTTAATGATCGAGAAAAACGTTATGATACGTTTGGCAAAAAGCTTTTAGCAGTGTATGCCACAGTGTTACACTTGGAGCATTACTTAGACGGGCATAAGTTTAAATTGTTGACCGATCATAAACCATTCATCAGCATACTCGGTAAAACAGCTAGGCTTAATTACTCTCGTAGAGTGAATTCCCAAATAACACGGTTAGCAGAGTTCGATTTCACTGTGTCTCATATTGCTGGTAAGGAGAATATGGTAGCAGATGCCCTAGCCGACTGAATTAAGTTGATGTCGAGCTGATATTTCAAGGTCCTTTGAAAAGTTTACATGATTCAATGCATGATTTCGTTAGTCAAATCGAGGAAGCACAAGGATCGGATCCCTTTACATTAGTTTTGTCCAAAAGGCCAGGATATGTTCGTAAGCTCATAAATGGCAAGTGGTTGTTATGCGAAACGTCTAGAAGTCAACCACGACCATATGTTCCGTTGGAGTTACGGGCCAAGATTATCCAAGTGTTACATGACATGGGTCATCCATCCATTAAAGCCACCATTCGATTGATCAACGACAGATACGTATGGCCGCACATGTCTAAAGACATACGGGTATGGGTAAGAGCCTGTGCCAAGTGTCAAACGTGTAAGGTGTGGAGACATACCAGAACCGAGATAAAGAATATTGGAATACCAAATGGACGGTTCAGACACGTACACATAGACATTGTTGAGATGCCTGAAGTAAAGGAAACAAATACTTGCTGACTATGGTAGATAGATTTAGTCGTCAATTTGAAGTGGCGATTTTAAAAGACATGACAGCGCAAGAAGTCTTGTTCGCGTTTCTACATAATTGGATATCGCGTTATGGTGTTCCGGAAAAGGTCACTAGTGATCGCGGAAGTCAATTTATGTCCGAGCTTTTCGTAAGATTCCTCAACACCATGGGAACCACTGTAATACATACTAGCGCGTATAACCCACGAGCGAATGGGATAGTAGAAAGGCTACATCGTGAACTAAAAGCTGCATTAGGGTGTACTAATGGAACAAGCTGGATACACGATCTTCCTATAGTACTACTCGCCATGCGCAACAGATATAGGGCACAATTAGGTACTTCCATTGCAAAACTGGTTTATGGAGAACCATTAAGGTTGCCTGGAGATATTCTAATAGAAACTCCAAGTATTCTTGATTGGGCTTCTAGTTATGTAGATTGGTTCGTAGGAGCACTTAGAGATAAGATGTGTCGTTTAGCTCCGACCAAGACTAGAAAAGCTAAAACCAAATGCTGTGTCCTCTGATCTAAGATCGGCTTCGCATGAGGATGTAACTAATGAAAATAGGAAGATCTGCCTAACACCATTTTATAAAGGACCATACAAGGTCAAGAGGATGACTGACAAGAATGTCATCATAGAAATAAATGGCATTGAGGATTGTGTTACGTTGAATCGTCGCAATCCCCAGTTTATCTGGATAGACGGTATGACTGAATTAACAGATGCGTTGAATGACCGTTCCATGGGCGAATCTTATGTGTGAAATCCCACCGTACAGGCACTTAATGAAATGCAGAACTCTGAAGACGTGTTGTCTAATATAGCAAAATCTTATTCTACTGAATCACAGCATGAAAACTATTTGTCGATACCAGATGATTTTGAAAAACCAGTAAAAATTGTACCGGGCGAAATGACGACTTCTGGGGCGCCAGTATGCACAACTCGTTCTGGAAGAGTGCCACGTCAGCCGAAGAATTATAATTACGTCTATTATTAGCCGTCTTTTTTTGAGAAGGTGGTGTATGTGGAGGAAGTTAAATCCTCCGCCTTATGTAAAATAACATTGACTGAAAAATTTAAACCACCATGGCTGATTGTAACGAATTTTATTTAAAAAGAATTTTTAAAATTATTTTCCAGAACATTCTTTGTTTAAATACTTGACTTTGAATTGTGCGTCATTTTTCAAGTTTTCGAGTGTCTCGTTCCTTGACTGGTCTTGTATATTTTGGTCTGCTACATTTTTACAATTTTCTCTAGTAAACGAATACATCTCATCAAATATATGACTCCATTAATTGCTTTTGTTCTAATATAATATAATAGTGAAAGGAGACGTCCTGGAACAGCTAATTTGATTCTTCTGTTGTTCACGTATATCTCTTTCCAGATTATATGTTCGGGAGTAATACGGTCCTAATTTAGCTTTCCGATTGCCTAACATTAGGTGTCGATTTAATTGTTATACGATTTAGTCATGGAGACCGATATTAAATTTGAGGACACAAGTAGGTTAGTGCAGGATATTGCGGACTTGAACATAAGAGATGCAAATGGAAATATAAGCCTATCAGACTCTACTGTGAATTTTAGGACTTCAAGCGATCTGGCATCTATGGGGCTATCAGACTCGAATAGGTTAGGGGCCTCAACGTGTGGAAGCTTGAGTGAGAGGAAAGTAGAACTGGCTAGCGTATGAAATGATGAGTAGGACATAAACCTTGAACAGCGTGAGTTGGAGCGTGGGGTTGTTAGTTTTAAACAGATCAAACGGGCCCATTTGACACAAAGAGCATTTGTGTCCATTTACGCACAATCCAAATGTATATATATTGTAAAGTATTTAATCAAGGAATGTTCTATAAATTAAAGGAATTGTAACGACACAAATTAATGGCCGACATATTGCGTAAATTAAATTAAATTTTATTTACGTTGCACCAATGAGAAAAAAGCGAAACTTGCCGTTTAACCAATAGTGTGCAAGTAGGCATGCCATGCTATTTAAGCACGGCAATTTATCATGCAAGTCAGTTGTGGCAATTGCATTCTATTTTACGTCATGCGTGTGCGTTCTGTCGGCTGTCAATACCTACGCTGGTGATTTGATAGTTTCACCAACAATTGGCTACATCCGTGATTCATCTTGTTGCGGTATAACCAGCGAGACGAGCTAACTAAATGCAGAACCTGAACGACGTTATCCACATCGTGATTACAGCTCAACCACGGGAGCGACAACTCAACCAGAGTCCACCCAAGGCTCTATGACATCTTCACACACTGAAGACTTCAAGAGAACGCATTACCAGGCCCACTTAAGGGCCCCCCTATCAGTAACTAATCTCTATTCAGAGTATCTTAACCGAGTTTGTAACGTCGTACGGCATTTACTTGAAGCCGGGGCGTTTACAAAATTGGCGACCGCGCCAGGATATTGATTGTTCTGATTTTTTTTGGTCTAAATAAAATTGACTTCCTTTTTCATCTATTTGGGATAAATAGATTGACATTTGTGTATTCTTTACACTGATCGTGGTTTTCTGGGAATTCTGTTGGGTATATATTCGTGGATTTGTGGTGAATTTTTTTGGGGGTTATAATAATAATAATATGGGGCATCTGTTCGTCTTTCCTACGTACAAAACGGCACCGTACGTACTGGACAGGCTAAATTGCGGATAATTTCAATTTTTGGAAGCAGTTACTGTTTTGCGCTCATTCAACTGTGGAAAATAATAATACATTGGCATCAAAGGCCAACGGGGCCTCTTTTCATCTTTCCTACGTACTAAACGGCACCGTACGTACTCGACAGACTCAATTGCGGATTTTTGGAAGAAGTTACTTCTGCGCTCATTCAACTGTGAAAGCTGTTTGTGGGTAAGCGTTTCGTTAAAGTATATTCATATATTTTCATATTGCTTATAAATTTATGCTTTTAAGATCCCGTAAGATTGTTAGAATGTCAGGTCAAATTTTAGATATTGATGTTCCTGTTTGGGATGGAGATAGTGAACTATTCTTTATGCGCGTAGACTTCGCTTTCTCCCCGTTTCCTGATTATGACAGTCATCAAAAACTGTCGAAGGTTTTTGCTAAACTACCTTCTGAATTGCAGCGACGGATTTATCCTAAGCTTGAGGCCATTAGGAAGCTACCTAATCCCATTTTGGGCCAAAAAGCGAAGTAGAATAGAATAGAATATCTTTATTTGGATTCAAACCACACATGTTCCATCAAATAATAAAATTAGAAAATGTACAATATAAAAAGATATCACATCACATATATATATGTGCAATTAGTTGTACTGTACAATTTATCAGCATCAGAAAGATCAGCTGTAAACAGTGATAGATTCTTCATCAAAATTACAAAAAAATTTTTAGGTATAATTCGAGTATAACATTTGTAAAAAAAAGGGAACCATGACTAATAATTGATTGTGTGCATTGTTGATTAACAAGATGATATAATGCATAACATTTCAGTTTTAATAATACAAAATTTGAAGATAGAATCTCGAGAAATTATGTTGTTGAAAAACAATTAATCCTGTCTTTTATTTAACCATGAGAAAGTATTATCATAATCAAAATTAAAACTATCAGCAGGATTAAACACTTTTTCTAGTTCGGTAGATAAAAATTTAAAAGACATTTTAGTTGGAGGCGTTTCTCTAAGCCCCTTTGGCAATTGATTGTAAATTTTGAAAATTTTTGAAAAAGAGAATAGCTTGCCCGCAACATTCCCCACCAATGGTGGGCCCACAGAGACTGAGCAGATAATAAACAAATATGCACAGTTAGACATGCCAAACCTTGGCCCCATCAAAATATTGAGGGAATTACGGAAACGTTGGTATAAAACCAACATTTCTGACCATGAGGTTAAGGTTGTTTTTATTAACAATCTTCCACAAACATTAAAACTCTTTGCCAGACAGCTTCCCAACACTCTCTCTATAGATGACTTATCTGAGAGATGTGAGTTAGAATATAGGGTTTTGGAACCCAAAGTGAATCCACCATCCTTGTCTTTACCCCGCAAGATGATAGACTCTCCTCTTTAGAGAGAACAGTAGCGAACATGGCCAAAGTTCTAGAAGGATTGGCCATTACCAAATCCGAGCTAAATCAAGCGAATGCTCGACCAAAATTCGTTTCCAAGTCAAATTATACGATAGGTGGCGATCGAGATCCTCCGCAACTCTTCAATAAGTATGCGTTCCCCAAAGAACTGGTGTTATAACCACCAGAAGTTTTTTTATTCATGCCAAGTCTGTCTTTGTTGTTCCTAAGAATTTCCGAATGAGTGCCAATTTCCACAGCTGACGGAAAGGACAACAGACTGCAGGCACAAGGGTGCATCAGTATCGGGAAACGTCTGGCGCAGGAAGTAGAAGACTGTACTTTCTGCACATCAACGGCATCAACGGCGCTACAGGAAGAAGCCAACTACAATCCTACATCCCTGTCGACTCTTTTCGTCCACGCAGATTGCAACTACATCCGTGGACTTCTTAGCGCATCGTATCACGGCCCAAGGTATTCAACCGTTGCCGTCAAAGACGAATTCAATCAAGAATATCAAGTCACTAAGGACTTTGAGCGATTTGCAGAAAATCCTGGGAGTACTAAACTATTATCGCAAGTTCCTTCCAGGCCTTTTAAAACAACTTTATCCTTTGTGCAGGCACCTGCGGAACCGAAAAGGACTTAGTAAGAATTCCATCATTGCTTGGTCATCCGAAGACGAGAAATTACTTCGACTTGCCATCAACTTGTTAGCAAATGTTACAATGCTAACGCATCCAGATTTCGAAAAGCATTTCTACCAATGACAGATGCTTCTGACTGTTAATGGAGCCACGTTGGAACAAGAGATCGACGGAGTTCGGAAGCCTATCAGTTTCTACTCGCGTACTCTCCAACCAGTAGAAACGAGGTACGACACTTCGGCCGAGAACTTCTCGCCATCCACGACGCAGTGCGCCATTTTATCAGCTATCATTGGCAGTAGCAGATTTGTTGTTTTCACAGATCATGCACCACTAGTTAGCGCACTTCGAAACGCAACTTCATCTATTGCCAAGTACCCTGCCAGAGTGGAAAGACAGCTTTCTCGTCTAAGCGAATGGCAATTTGACGTCTTTCACGTCAAGGGCAAACAGAACTTCATTGCAGATGCCCTGTCCAGGCCAGACGTCTCTCTACAACCACCTTCGCCGTCACCATTCACTGTCAACTCCGTGGCACTCAGTGAACCTGCACTAACGCCAACTCTCCTGCGAACTGAACAACGCGGTGACATTCACATTCAAAGATCAATAGCCCGTCACCCAACCAAGTTCATATGCCGTCTGTGGGAAGGCTTACCAATTGTTTACTTCACGGGTACGCAGCCCAACAAGCCAGTTCTGCCGACCAGCCTTCAGAGAAAAGTTTTCGATTCAATTCACTCAATTTCTCACCCAGGAAGCCAAGCGACTGTCCGACTTCTTACAGATCGTTTCTGGGGTCACAGACTTAGGCAGAATGTTAAACGATGGGTCTCAGAGTGTGCTATTTGTCAGAAAAACAAGATCACACGACACACTCGTTCTAAGTTGCAACATTTTCGATCTACTTCTCGCCTAGCCATCGTCCACATCGACATAGTTCATCTGACAAAGGTTCAAGGTTTCAGCTACCTTCTAACTATGATCGATAGATTTACACGGTGGCCTGCGGCATTACCTCTTGGCACCATTTCTGCAGACGAAGTAACTAACGGTTTTATCTCTGCATGGATATCCAATTATGGTGTTCCCAATGAGGTCATCACGGACAGAGGCACTTGCTTCTCATCTGATCGTTTCAAAACCACCTTGCGGTACATGGGATGCATCTTACGCCAGACGACTGCCTACCATCCCCAAGCTAATGGCATGGTAGAGAGAATGCATAGGGAACTCAAAGCAGCTTTAGCATCCTCGTCCATTAATGGCAACTGGGTCGATGCACTACCTTTAGTTCTGCTTGCCATGCGTTCCCGTACTCGTGAATCCATTAAAACGTCTGCGTCACAACTCTTGTATGGCATGGATCTACGCCTGCCTAGTCAGCTCCCACGTCTACTACCGGCACAAGATGACCCACAAGACGAAGCTACCCGCCTTCGACTTCATTTCGGTAACATGTCTGAACAGCAGCCGAGACACACGCCTCGTCCAGTCTTCGTTCACCCACAGCTCCACAGCTGCAAGAGAGTACTCGTTCGCAACAATAATGCTGTTGCACCACTACAACCCAAGTATCGCGGTCCTTACCCGATTTTACTCAGACAGCCAAAATACTTCATCATTATGCAAGGCGCTACACCGACATCAGTAAGCATAGACAGGTTGAAACCGTTTATCGAACCACCTGATCCTGAGAGCGTTCAACCTTCTACACACGTCTCAGGCTCCGTCTGCCCACAATCTCAACCTGCTTTGTATAACGCGTAATTAATTTTTTTTAAACATTAACATTAACTATCAAAATTTTTTTAACCTTACGTTATTTTTCGTATTTGTCTCACGTGGCATAACCAGCTGTTCTTAGCTAACAATTGTGTAGCATTTTTGAACAGTTCTTTGGTATTATGCCATCTCTGAGGCAATGTTCGTGTACATATTTTTATGCAGTTACCTTTGATTTTAATGTATATATTTTTACATTATAATGTATTTCTCACACATGACATTACACTGCCTATTTTGGTATGACCAGCTACTTAGAGCTAACGCTTTCGTGTAGCAACACTAAGTAGTGATCAGCTTCATATCATGGTACAGGCCACTTTCAATGCATATCTCAACTTTATCAATTTCACAAAGACCACTCTACAAATGTCATGACCACAACGTCGAGCACTCTAGCTCCTTTGGTCGTATACAAACACATTGACAACGATCCAACCTGCTTAGGTTTTAACTTAAACCTGGCAAATTCAGAGGCGATTTACCTCGAAATCTTCACGCTGCGGCTCCAAAAACTTACACTGCTCTATTTTGCCTCACGTGCTATGACCGTCCACTAGAGCTAACAATTTGTGTAGCAATTCCTAGTGGTTACCTGGCATCATATCATTGTTGAAGCAACCAACAAGCATATTTAAGCCCAGCACTTATGGGTTCATCATATTTTTGCTTAACTTGGTTCGAACTCTGTCATGCATTTCTTATCTAGCCTCGCAGAGAGGAATTTTTTTCCTTTTTTTCAGAGAGGAAAGTGTTGTAACGACACAAATCAATGGCCGACATATTGCGTAAATTAAATTCAAATTTATTTACGTTGCACCAATGAGAAAAAAGCGCCGAACCACGTTGACCGTTTAACCAATAGTGTGCAAGTAGGCATGGCATGCTATTTAAGCACGGCAATTTACCATGCAAGTCAGTTGTGGCATTTGCATTCTACCTTACGTCACGCGTGTGCGTTCTGTCGGCTGTCAATACCTACGCTGGTGATTTGATAGTTTCACCAACAATTGGCTACATCCGTGACTCATCTTGTTGCGGTATAACCAGCGAGACGAGCCAATTCAGTGCAGAACCTGCACGACGCCATCCACATCGTGATTACAGCTCAACCACGGGAGCGACAACTCAACCAGAGTCCACCCAAGGCTCTAGGACATCTTCACACTCTGAAGACTTCAGGAGAACGCATTACCAGGCCCTCTTAAGGGCCCCTTATCAGTAACAAATCTCTATTCAGAGCACCTTAACCGAGTTTGTAACGTCGTACGGCATTTACTTGAAGCCGGGGCGTTTACAGAATATATTCCTTTTAATAATATTCTTTCAATCAGGCACAGTGGTTTAGTTGTATCATTAATTGTTAATTTAATTTTGTTGGAGGAAATATCTCTATGCATAATCTTCCTCTACAACGTGATTAGTTTGTTGTCAAGTCCTATCGTGGGATTAACAGGTAGCCAGTTGTCAGCTAACAAAAATTAGGCATTACAGCTCAATTTATTTAGAAGTCATCTTGGCTTTACATTATGTCTAGTTTCCTTTTGTAAAAGCCCCAGCTTCAAGTAAATGCCGTACGACGTTACAAACTCGGTTAAGGTGCTCTGAATAGAGATTAGTTATTGATATGGGGGCCCTTAAGAGGGCCGGGTAATGCGTTCTCTTTGAGTCTTCAGCTTTGAAGATGTCCTAGAGCCTTGGGTGGACTCTGGTTGATTTGTTGCTCCCGTGGTTGAGCTGTGATCGTGTTGTGGATGGTGTCCTGCAGGTCCTGCACTCAATTGGCTCGTCTCTCCGGTATCCCGCAACAAGATGAGTAGATACTGACAGCCGACAGAGCGCACACGTATTGACAACCGACAGAACGCACACGCGTGAAGCAGGTAGAAGGCAAATGCCACAACTGACTTGCATGGTAAATTACCGTGCTTAAATAGCATGCAATATGTGTACTTGCATACTATTGGTTAAACGTGGTTAAACGTGGTTAAACGGCAATTTGCTTTTTTCTCATTGGTGCAACGTAAATAAATTTGAATTTAATTTACGCAATATGTCGGCGATTGATTTGTGTCGTTACAACACTTTCCTCTCTGAAAAAAAAGAAAAAAATTCCTCTCTGCGAGGCTAGATAAGAAATGCATGACAGAGTTCGAACCAAATTAAGCAAAAATATGATGAACCATAAGTGCTGGGCTTAAATATGCTTGTTGGTTGCTTCAACAATGATATGATGCCAGGTAACCACTAGGAATTGCTACACAAATTGTTAGCTCTAGTGGACGGTCATAGCACGTGAGGCAAAATAGAGCAGTGTAAGTTTTGGAGCCGCAGCGTGAAGATTTCGAGGTAAATCGCCTCTGAATTTGCCAGGTTTAAGTTAAAAACCTAAGCAGGTTGGATCGTTGTCAATGTGTTTGTATACGACCAAAGGAGCTAGAGTGCTCGACGTTGTAGTCATGACATTTGTAGAGTGGTCTTTGTGAAATAGATAAATTTGAGATATGCATTGAAAGTGGCCTGTACCATGATATGAAGCTGATCACTACTTAGTGTTGCTACACGAAAGCGTTAGCTCTAAGTAGCTGGTCATACCAAAATAGGCAGTGTAATGTCATGTGTGAGAAATACATTATAATGTAAAATATATATACATTAAAATCAAAGATAATTGCATAAAATATGTACACGAACATTGCCTCAGAGATGGCATAATACCAAAGAACTGTTCACAAATGCTACACAATTGTTAGCTAAGAACAGGTGGTTATGCCACGTGAGACAATTACTAAAAATTAATTACGCGTTATACAAAGCAGGTTGAGGTTGTGGGCAGACGGAGCCTGAGACGTGTGTAGAAGGTTGAACGCTCTCAGGATCAGGTGGTTCGATAAACGGTTTTAACCTGTCTATGCTTACTGATGTCGGTGTAGCGCCTTGCATAATGATGAAGTATTTTGGCTGTTTTAGTAAAATCGGGTAAGGACCGCGATACTTGGGTTGTAGTGGTGCAACAGCAGTATTGTTGCGAACGGAGTACTCTCTTGCAGCTGTGGGCTGTGGGTGAACTGGACGAGGCGTGTGTCTCGGCTGCGTGTTCCGGACATGTTACCGAAATGAAGTCGAAGGAGGAAGCTTCGTTTTAATGGGTCATCTTGTGCCGGTAGTAGACATGGGAGCTGACTAGGCGAGGCGTAGATCCATGCCATACAGAGTTGTGACGCAGACGTTTTAATGGATTCTCGATACAAAAGTATAACCAACAAACAAAGTGGTGCATCGACCAGTTGCCATTAATGGACGAGGATGCTGTTGCTTTGAGTTCTCTATGCAATCTATCTGGCTCGGCTTGGGGATGGTGAGCAGTCGTCTGGCGTAAGATGCATCCCATGTACCGCAAGGTGGTTTTGAAACGTCAGATGAGGAAACAGAGGTGCCTCTGTCCGTGATGACCTCATTGGGAACACCGTAGTGGATATCCATACAGAGATAAAACCGTTAGTTACTTCGTCTGCAGAAATGGTGCCAAGAGGTAATGCCGCAGGCCACCTTGTAAATCTATCGATCATAGTTAGAAGGTAGCTGAAACCTTGAACCTTTGTCAGATGAACTATGTCGATGTGGACGATGGCTAGGCGCGAAAGTAGACCGAAAATTTTGCAACTTAGAACGAGTGTGTGAACTTGTTTTTAAACTAGGTGCACTATCTGAGACCATCGTTGAACATTCTACTAGTCGACCCCAGAAACGATCTGTAAGAAGTCGGACAGCGAATTCAGAAGCATCTGTCGTGAGTAGAAATGGCTTTTCAAAATCTGGATGCGTTAGCATTGTGACATTTGCTAACGAGTTGATGGCAAGTCGAAGTAATTCCTCGTCTTCGGATGACCAAGCAATGGATGGAATTCTTGCTAAGTCCTTTTCGGTTCCGCAGGTGCCTGCACAAAGGATAAAGTTGTTTTGAAAGGCCTGGAAGGAACTTGCGATAATAGTTTAGTACTCCCAGGATTTTCTGCAAATCGCTCAAAGTCCTTGGTGACTTGATATTCTTGATTGAATTCGTCTTTGACGGCAACGGTTGAATACCTTGGGCCGTGATACGATGCCCTAAGAAGTCGACGGATGAAGTTGCAATCTGCGTCTTGTCACAGTTGATCTTGAGTCCGTGGTTGGATAAGCGTGAGAGGACATTTCGTAGATGTTTCGCATGAGATTCTAGATCTGGACTGAATACCATAATGTCATCTAGGTATGACATACAATAAGCAGAGTCGTCGCGAAGTATGTTGTCTATGAATCTTTGAAATGTCTGTGTAGCACACTTAAGTCCAAAAGGCATGTAAAGGTATTCGAAAAGGCCAAATGGAGTGATGACAGCAGTTTTCTCGATATCCTCTGGTGCTACCGGGATGTGATGGTAGGCTTGTCTAAGGTCAATTACTGAGAAGAAATTGCTGCCGTTGAGTTTTTCAAGTAATGTGTTGATATTTGGAATAGGATATGCATCAGATTTTGTCACTGAATTTAGCTTACGGTAGTCTCCACAGGCTCTGTACGATCCGTTTGATTTTGAGACTAAGTGCAGTGGTGACGCCCATGAACTTTTTGATGGTCTGATGATTCCCTCTTCCAAAAGCCTTGAGAATTCTTCTTGTGCAGCTTTCAGCTTAGCAGGAGCCAGTGGTCGCTTCTTGAGTGCAATAGGTTGTCCTTCTGTGACGATATGATGCATCGTGTTGGAGACTCGTAGATCGGATTTGTTAAGATCGAAAAGCGATTTGTATTTTCGAAGAGCTGCTGATATCTCTGCTGAATGATGCACTGGGGTTGGCTGAATGACCTGTAACTCCAAACGCTCGGAGGCAAGTGTCCAAAAGCTTTGTTCAAGTCCGGTGGAGGGGTCGATGATCTTTTGATTGGCAAGATCAACAATGAGCCGAAATTTTAGAAGGAAATCAAGGCCTATTATATTATGTGAGACCTTGGCAATGATGAAGTTGTGGGAAAATTCACGTCGTAGACCTATGTTGAGTGTGCGGTATTGGCAGCCATAAGTTGGTATGGGCTCGCCTGTAGCTGTTGCGAGAAGAACGCCTAGCGACATCTCGGCCATTGAATCACCTTTGAGAACTGAGACTGCCGCACCTGTGTCTACGATGTACTCTTCGCCAGTTTTGAAATCAAGAAGGTGCAGAAGTTCGTTTGGCTGTTTGGCCGGGTCATGCAAACAAGTAGGCTGGTGATAGCGACCGGCATTGTCTGTTTGGTTTTCTATGTGAAAAATTCGGCGTGGACGAAAAGAGTCGACAGGGATGTCGGATTGTAGTTGGCTTCTTCCCTGTGGCGCCGTTGATGCCGTTGATGTGCAGAAAGTACGGTCTTCTACTTCCTGCGCCAGACGTTTCCCGATACTGATGCACCCTTGTGCCTGCGGTCTGTTGTCCTCTCCGTCAGCTGTGGAAATTGACACTCATTCGGAAATTCTTCGGAACGACAAAGACAAACTTGGCAAGCATAAAAAACTTCTGGTGGTTATAACACCAGTTCTTTGGAGCATATTTATTAAATGATTGCGGAGATCTCGATCGCCGCCTACCATTATAATTTGACTTGGAAACGAATTTTGGTCGAGCATTCACATGATTTATCTCCGATTTGGTAATGGCCAATCCTTCTAGAACTTTGGCCATGTTCGCCACTGTTCTCTCTAAGGAGGAGATTCTATCATCTTGCGGGGGTGAAGAAAAGGATGATGGATTCACTTTGGGTTCCAAAACCCTATATTCTAACTCACATCTCTCAGATAAGTCATCTATAGAGAGAGTGTTGGGGAGCTGTCTGGCAAAGAGTTTTAATGTTTGGGGAAGATTGTTAATAAAAACAACCTTAGCCTCATGGTCAGAAATGTTGGTTTTATACCAACGTTTCCGTAATTCCCTCAGTATTTCTATGGGGCCAAGATTTGGCATATCTAACTGCGCATATTTGTTTATTATCTGCTCAGTTTCCGTGGGTCCAAGCAAGGATTCTACCTCGTTTTGTAGGCCCAAAATGGGATTAGGTAGCTTCCTAATGGCCTCAAGCTTAGGATAAATCCGTCGCTGCAATTCAGAAGGTAGTTTAGCAAAAACCTTTGACAGTTTTTGATGACTGTCATAATCAGGAAACGGGGAGAAAGCGGAGTCTACGCGCATAAAAAATAACTCACTATCTCCATCCCAAACAGGAACATCAATATCTAAAATTGGACCTGACATTTTAACAATCTTACGGGATCTTAAAAGCATAAATTTATAAGCAATATGAAAATGTATATATAAATGTATAAATATATAACGAAACGCTTACCCACAAACAGCTTCCACTGTTGCTTGATATTGTCCAGTACAAAAGGAAAAAACGAACAGAGGCCCCGATGGCCTTTGATGACAATGTATTATTATTTCAACACAGAACAGCGTCACTCCTTCCAAAAAATTGAAATTGTCCTGTAGGGAAGACGAACAGAGGCCTCGTTGGCCTTTAGTGCCAATGAATTATTATTTTCAACAGCAAGAATAACACACTGCTTCCAAAATTTGAAATTTTCCTTTAGGGAAGACGAACAGAGGCCCCGTTGGCCTTTAGTGCCAATGAATTATTATTTTCAACAGCAAGAATAACACACTGCTTCCAAAATTTGAAATTTTCCTTTAGGGAAGACGAACACCACAAATTCACGAATATATACCCAACAGAAAAACAGGATCAGGGTAAAGAAAACGCAAATGTTAGTCGATTTATCCCAAACAAATGAAGAAGAAAGTCAATTTATTTATACCCAAAAAAAATCAGATAAATAATCAATATCCTGGCGCGGTCGCCAATTTTGTAAACGCCCCGGCTTCAAGTAAATGCCGTACGACGTTACAAACTCGGTTAAGGTGCTCTGAATAGAGATTAGTTACTGATATGGGGGCCCTTAAGAGGGCCGGGTAATGCGGTTGCTTTAAAGTATTCTGCGTTGAAGATGTCCTAGAGCCTTGGATGGACTCTGGTTGATTTGTTGCTCCCGGGTTGAGGCTGTGATTGTGTTGTGGATGGTGTCCTGCAGGTCCTGCACTCAATTGGCTCGTCTCTCCGGTATCCCGCAACAAGATGAGTAGATACTGACAGCCGACAGAGCGCACATGTATTGACAACCGACAGAACGCACACGCGTGAAGCAGGTAGAAGGCAAATGCCACAACTGACTTGCATGGTAAATTACCGTGCTTAAATAGCATGCAATATGTGTACTTGCATACTATTGGTTAAACGTGGTTAGACGTGGTTAAACGGCAATTTGCTTTTTTCTCATTGGTGCAACGTAAATAAATTTGAATTTAATTTACGCAATATGTCGGCGATTGATTTGTGTCGTTACACTTTCAATTTTTGTTTTAAAGTTTTACTTACCACGTATATAAAATACATTTTGAAACATATGATTAAGGCAAGATTTAATATTAAATAAAACGCACAGAAAAGGTTTTTCAGATTTAATAAAGTGTTTCGTAAATTACATTATATTTAAATGGAATATGTTATTATAATTTATTTTTGCAATTGTGTGAGAGTTTTGCACATTGAAGAAAAACTATTTATTGTGTTTTATTTGTATTTTAATATTCTTGGAATTCATAATTGAATTTATTTGCAACAGAATGATCACTGATGTACAACTGGCGACATTTGTAAACCTGGCCGGAGCGGCTTTATTTCTCATGGTGGTATTTTATCATATGCTTTCAGTGCACAACAAAAAGGAATTAAAAACAATGAAGAGAAAAGTTAAAGTTAATGAACATGCAACAATTTAATCGTTTGTAAATAAATAATTGATGCTCACTTTTATTTATGGTATAATAAATCGATTTTAATTATGTAAAAATTCCAGATATTACCATTTTGAAATCTTTCATTTAGATTCTTCGCTAGTGCCGACTGTAAGGACACTGATGTTGGGGCTTCGTAACCCTTAGCGCCATGTTTGCTCATGTAAAGTTTCTAGTGTTCTCGAAGTCTAGAGGGTTGAATGTTTAACACGGAGTTCCCATCCTCCTTTACTTTCTCTTTGTATATTGCACAGCTAATTTAGAAGCAATGAAACAGTTAAGACGTCCTTTCCACGCACCCACAGAATCTCGGCAAAACTGTAAATGCAAACTCATAAATTGATTAACGGAGTAAATACAAAGCCTAAAATTTCTCATTTAAACGAAAGGGATTTCTCAAAGCAATACACCCCTTTTCACGCATAATATTTTAGGATGAAACTATCGGAATTTAATTAAAATTAAGTAATTTGTATTTGTGGTATCATCGACATTCATAATTCACCATATTCATTTTAATTAACTTTGATTTCTAAAATTTATAAATAAATTACATGGATCACAATTATGGAGTACATTTTGGAAAAGACAGCCTTTGCTTTTGCGTATGAAAACTTGTAATTCATCAATTTGATTGACTATATGTAAAGTGAAGAACCGTGGCGAGATAGAATATTTTCGGAACTTGAGAAAAGAAAGGCGTAGATGACTCGAGTAAATGCCTCATTTCAACTGAATGGTATCTGTCTGCAGCTTCATAATGGGTATGCGATCTGATCATCTTGGTCATGTCAATATTCAAAAAGTAAATTCTGATATGATGTGCAGTCAGGCAGTTTGTGAAAAACGAAAATATGAAATCTAGCGTCCTAATTTATTGCATCTATAATGTAAATACTCACGTTAATCCATATGCTAATAGAGAACCCGGAGGACACGCGAGACAAGTAGTTCAACTAAATTTCAATGGAAAATTATGTTCATCGGAAGGATATATACAATTATCTTTATGCCTTTAATAATAATACATTAATTTGGCAACAAAGGCCAACAAGCCCAACCATGGAAATAACACATCAAAGGTATGATATGTGGAGATGAATGAAATTGTGACTAGCCAGGTATTTAACCCCATGGGAGAGAGGAGTTGAGAAAGAGAAGTGCTTTCATCAACTTCGTGATAGTTCGATCCGGTGAAAAAGAAAGATTCAATTTGACTAGATAGGATCGACTGGAGTAAAATCCATGAAGGGCCCGAGCATCAATGCGGGGTAGTCTGGTGTCGGACAGACGAATTTGAGTGTGAGTTCGAAAGCGATGTCGGACCGGTAGCAAAGGTCGACCGACGGAGTTCTTTGTCGTGGATATTGGATTTCTGTAGGGCAGTATTGACTAGGATGAAGTCGACTAGATTGTAGATTTTGTCTATTGCAAGGATCGCTGGTTTCCGTTGATCTAGGTTATGACTGATGGTAGGCGAGGAGAAAGCAGTGTCCAATGTATACCGTCGGGTGGTCTAGTAAACTTTTTGAGTTTCCAGTCGTTCGCTGAAACAAAACGCAAAAAGAATTAGTTGAGCAAAGCGTGGTAAAGTATTCAATATTTGGATGCAGTAGAATGAGAAATGAAAATAGAAATGGTATCAGAGATTCAAGAGTGAGAAATTTGAAATCAGAGGCGAATAGTTGAAATTGGAGGCTAGCCAGAAGAGACTTCACGCTCCAAAACTAGACAATAGCCTCGGGATAAAAATAAGTGTTTTAGGTTTAGGAGGAACCAGTTTTGTTTACAATCAGACGTCTCGCATAGGAATTTGTTAAAGAAGTGATTGTGAGCCGCCTTCTTAAATTCGTGCTATAATAGTAGCTTTATTTCCGCGGGAAGAGCGTTGAATATACTTGTGGCTTTGGAAAGGAGATAGATTTTGTGAAATATATTGGGAGTGTGGTTGGATTGGATTGAAGAGTTGCTATGGCGTGTAGCGTAGTAGTGATTTGGGTTAGCAAAGTTTGACAGTGATAGGCTAGTTGTGATCTTATGAACAAAAGAAATGATTCGTAAGTCACGGTGAACAATAGCGGTGGAAGGTTAGCCAGGAGTTGGCGTTCCCGATATTTGTAGCTCTGAGGGAAGACACGCTTGAGAAATCTGGAGGAAATATTTTAGATAGCGTATGGTGGAAGCTAGAGTGAGAGGAAAGTAGAACTGGCTAGCGTATGATATGATGAGTAGGACATAAACTTTGAGCAGCCTGAGTTGGAGAACGGGGTTGTTAGTCTTGAAGCAGTTCAAACGGGCCCATTTGACACAAAGAGCACGTGTGCATTTATAGAATCATATGCACACATGCCTATTTGGCATCTTGTCAGACCTAAACGTCCACATATCCACGCCATACATGTCATTATAGGGCAGGCATCACACTTGAGAAGTAGGTTTAAATTGAATATATGTACGATTAAACTATCACTGTTCGCCGGGTGGTGATGCCAATTATTTAATTAAGTTTGCGAGCTTGATACGAATGCCAACTCCGTTATATATACACTATTCAGTGTAAACTGAGCATTGTATAATTTAGTAAAGGACACTAATCTGGTAGATAGGTTGCGTCTCTATTGGAAAAGGTCCAAAATTTTGCGGTAGACGGAGCTCGAATCGGGCTATATTTGCTTAAAAGTTTGTGACTATCCAGTGCGCCACACCGACGAAATCAGTTGCCTTTCTTTCAGTTGGAGCCTATTTGACATCTTTTGGACCTAAACTTCCAACTAACCACCCTCAATTTTCCATTATGGAACAGGCACCGAGCTGCCCGGGAATGTAGGTTTGATTTGTAGATATTGGCAAGTAAACAATCATTGATTTGGGAGTGGTGATAACAATTATTTAATAAAGTTTGCGAACTTGATATGAGTACCCATCACATTATATATACATTTATCAAAATGAAATAAGCTTTGTATAAGGTAGCGAATTCACTTCATCCAATAGACCGGTTTCGTCGTTATTGGGAGAATTTCTAATGTCTTTCGGAATTTTACAGTGGATGAAACTCGAACCAAACGGCAGTTGCTTCGAAGTCTGTGAATATTCATTGTGCAAACCTGCTGAGCACTACACAAAACTTGCAGTTGTATAATAACTGTATCTTAGTTGGTCTTTTCTTCTTGGGAAGCCTACTTGTCATCTATTTAGATCTAATTGTCCAACTAACCATCGTCAATCTTTCTTTACAGGAGACAACACGCAATCTGTGGAGGTGGTTCTAATCTAAAGTTATGTGCATCTAAAGCATCATGGATGGCGCGTGTGGCAATGAAATCTATTTAATAACGTTTACGAGCTTGATAAAAACATTATTCTGATTGTATAATTTTTTAAATGTAAACCATACATTGTATAAGGCAGTAAATGCAATTCATCCAGTAGATCGGTTTCGTCCTTATCATCACCACGCAGAACCATACAAAAGCCAAAACGTGACGAATGTTTCACTACCTTATAACCATAAGTTGTTCATGGTTATATGTGGTCTGTAAAAGAAAACCATCTCATAAAGTAATATTAAGAATTTAGCCTCGGATTTTCATAAGTAGTTGGCAATTACTAATTTTTGTGAAATTACGCATATCTTGAAATCCTTAGTGTTTGTACCATGTATCGACTGTGGTGCTGGTATCTATTACAGGCTCCGTATATATTATACACAATGAGTTAGCTTTGAAGTTGCATTATCGATTACTTTGTATGAAGTTAATTCCTTCACTGCCTGAATATGCATTTGTATTGGAAATCGTATATTGACCTATCTTACATGTCTTAAGCAAATATGCAGGTGATATAGGGCGTAGTACCGGCTCCTACTGATTAGACGCCAGTAACTATGGAACGTCAGTGTATATGAGATTATACCTTTTGTTTCATGTTGTCTCTGCTTTATCCTTCTGGTCATATCTGAACTGGGTGCGCAACACCTTATACACAATGAAATATTAGTTTTCAGCCACAAACTGTATCTACCTTTATATTTAACTGAATGTCGTGATTACCGCGAAATGTGATAACTGATGTCGATTAGGGCCACAATGTATGGATTTGCTAGAGTAAGAAGTGTGCGTAAATAGTTGTAATTCTCAATTTTAGTGAACTTTAACAGACATTGAAATCGATTGTGATGGTACTATATACCGACTTGGCAACCGTAGTGTTGGTATCAGGTATTAACACTAGCCATAGTGTTGGTACCCTATACAGGTTTGGTTTATATAATATATATAGTGAGTTGGCTTTGAAGTCACATTGTCGAGGACTTTACATAAAGTTTTCTTCACTACTGCATGTTTACGCATTCGAGAATGTACCGTCCTACTTTCCCACATTCCACACTTAAATATATATTGGATAAAGGTAGTAATATCGGCTCCTACTGATGAGTCGCCAATAAGCACGAAACTAATGTGCACGAGATTATATTTGTCGTTCATACTGTCTTTGGTTTATCTTTTTTGTCATGTTTAAAATTATTTATGACTAGTTGCGCAATAAATAATACACAATTGCATATATATATATATATATATATAATTGTGTATTATTATTAAATCTCCGATCCAAAGGTATCTAAACGAAGCAAATGTGGTCCGTTTGAACACCTGTCTGCAGTAAAATTCTAGGCAGTACTTGAAAGATCTCAAATAAGGACGAAACCGGTATACTTATTTATAAAATACTTTGTTTTTAGTGACAAATACATATATAATGGGATTGCTGATGATATCAATCTCACAACCGCCTGTGCATTGCATTATTTTTTAGCGTACATATCCTCAATTCAAATCCATGTCACCAGGTAGCATGCTTGTGTTCCATAATGACATTTATTTTGGCTAATTGGAACTTTAAGCATAAAAATATATCCTATTGTCCACACCTGAAAAAAGACTAATCAGTAAAACATAAATTAATATATAACTGTAATTTGTATGTATTGTGCGGCAACATGGCACAATAGATCGCTCCACTAACTCCGAAACATTTCGCCCAGTTCGTGCCCCATCCACTGGAAAATTCTGGAAAGTACCTGAGTAGTTACTAATAGAGACGAAATCGGCTTACTGGATGAATTGTCTTTGCAACCTTGTATAATGCTTCTTTTATACTAATACATGTGTATATATAATGAGATTGGTATTTTTATGAAGCTCATATCTTTAATTTGTATAATAGATTTGAGATTTTACTTTACGATATTCCAGTGTAGTAGCCTGAGTTATCCATGTTAAAGACAGTGAATTGCTTGTGCGAAAGAAAGAAGTTACGTATCCAGTCAGTGTTATCTCATAAAACTTTTAACAAATTGCATTTACATGTTCTTAAACTCTTTGTGAGTTAAGAGTTGTATCCTTACCAGTATTGTATTGAAAATACTTGTAGCCTCGTTCAAAAGATGTTGGGGTTGTGGTTTGATAGAATTAAGGACGTGCATGACGAAAATGAAAGACAGGCTAAGACATTATTAATAAAGGAGATAACTCTAATGTAGCGACTGAAGCATAATGATAAGAGATTGACAAGGAAGAGGCTTTCTCCATTGTTATGGCTATAAGGATAGGCGCCTCACAAATCAAAATGAGATTTGTTCTATGGAAAAAGGAAAATCGAAGTTATAAGATAAAATTTACTGTCATAAATAGGAGGAGTAGAACCTGAGTTCTAAATAGAATAAGCTTCAAAATATGGCTTTGTATCTTGGAGAATTCTAAACAGGTCCATTTTAAGCGTTTCAGCGAATTAGTTAAGATGTAAAAAGAAAACAAGTGACTTGGAAAATATGATGCCTAAGGGCTTGACCGAGTTTATTATTTTGACATCTGGAGAAAATTTTAAATTTGATGAAAGTAGTACGAAATCAAAACTAAGTTTCATTATTTTGGCTTATCCAGATTTAATTTAAGATCTATTTCGCCAAGGTGAGCTTGCGACATTGATAGCAGCTGAACCATTGGAGATGCGAGGGATCTAGGTATAAACGGACAACTGAATACCACAATCATATCGGCGTATTTGAACACGAAGTAGTTATTAGCATTCTGAATTTGCATTATGAAATTTATGAGGCCAATTACTGAGTCATACGAAACTAGAACGGATAAGATTAACTTTGAAGGACAGTTGCCAACTGTTACGGCCGAAGAACTGTTTCAGAGATAAAGCATAATAAGCTCAAAAATAATACCACACGCGACTTTATTTAATAAAACGGATCCAACCGCCGAGAAATAGGCAGACTCGTTGTAAGGAATTTTGTAGATTATTTTAATAAAGGGTTGAGCGATAGGCTGGAGATTCTTCAATGAAGAAATCGTTGAAATACTGCTTTTCAGGACGGACACGATAGTCAATTTAAGTAAAATCAAATTGCGAGACAATTGCAGAGGTTCCCTAATGATCGAACTTCTGTTTAGATTTAATAACTTTGCCTGTTTGAACGATCATGGCCGATCAGAAGTTAAACCAGGGTAAACTACCGGTGTCATCGTCACTCGCCATCTCAGTAGATGTGATGGACGCCGAGTAGCAGTTTGAGAGAAAACAGATAGTTGTCTGCAAAGCTGTTGGCATCAAAGCCAAGGACGTTTATTTTTCATGGATTTTTGAAACAGTTTGTTTTTAATAATCATGTATATAAAATGAGAATCGAGAACCATTTGGGGGCACATTTCGGCACAAAATGTTTGCTGGTTTAGCGTTAATCGATTAAGAGAACGCGGGCTTGCGTTGCTATGTATAGTTTTTAATTCTTGATCATAATATCGCGCGCCTTAAACAGTGTGCTTAGTTTCTTTAAGGACTGCGTGTTTGATTTTGGTGCCAAGCTATGCGCGACGAATGTGTGACAAGCAAGAATTTAGGTTTTCAGGAATGATTATTTCACTCTAAACACTTACAAGTCATCGAATTATCTGGTTGTTTTTCGGAAATTTGACTAGCGAGACTCAGGCCGCTATGCATGTATGTATAAAGCGAAATTGAATTTGAGACTGATTTCTAGTAGACTCGCATACATTGTTCTTGACAGAAATTGTTGGCTGCACAATTTCTATGCAATCACGAACATTAACTTTCTGCAGTTTTCGCCACATATGTATAGGTAATACAAGTAAACAGTCAATGATTTCGCGGGTTGTGATAACGATTTTTGAAATCAAGTATGCGAGCCTGAATTAAACACCAATCCCATTGTATTTAACCAGTCTTCGAACAGCATAGCAAAACTACCATCAGTCAATTAGTCGTCATGCTGATTGTTGGAAAGTGCACAAATTGATTATGCGAATTGTCTGGGGAAAGCCTCAGGAGTGGGTCTTTTTAAATGCTAAATTGCATCGATTGGCATTTGAGAGGTTTATGTTGCTCAAATCAATGTAATGTTCAGATCCTTGAGCGAATGATTTCGACAAAAGTTTGGCCTTTTGTGTACCATCAATGATAAAATTATTAGGCTTCCGATAGACTACACAGAATGATAAACTTTAATTTGGTGTTATCAGCTGAAAGACAAAGAATTCAAGTTTAACAGAGTTTAAGGTAGCAAAGTATTGTGGCAATTGAGAGGGCCGACATGTGAGCTTACCCGCCACCGTGGCAGGCTGATCTGTGGTTTCGTAAAAAAATACCCATTAATGAGAAAAAGATCGCCACTGTTTTAGGGAGGAGATGGAAAAAATAAAACTAGTAAGTATATGTCTAGCTGATTCGAGGAAATGAATGATAATAGTTGATTGATCTTTGGCGTGAGGGACGTTTTGTTAATATTAGCTGTCGAGAATGACTCGAATGAGATTATTATATCTGCGAGATAATGCGCGCGAGTGTGGATTGACGAGGGAGATAGTTTTCTTGTTGATAAGAAGTTATTGCCCCTCATTTTCTCCAAAAGTTTCTACAAGTTAACACATTATAAAAAGACAAAATAACAGAAAGTTCACATGATGAAAGTGTGAAATAAGGGAGCATCCAATCATTTGTATTCATTACCTAAAGTTCAGGTACAATTCCTAAACGTGCTTTATCTGCCGCATTTTTTGTCAACTGCGATTCATAAATTGAAACCAAATTTATTTTAATGCATTTGTTAATTATCTGGAGAACGAATAATGTTTTTTGCATTAAGGTAATGAGTAATCCTTTTTTTTATTAAACCTATCGAGCAATATTTCTATTCTATTGTCGATCGCACTTGCTGACGCGTTTTGACTTTCCATAGTCATTTTTGGATTTCGGCAGCTAACTGGATAACAAGGAATAGATTTTGATAAATTATATATTGATTTTCAGTCATAGATGGAGGTTGCGGAGATGAGAACAGATGAAATTACGCTACCTGAATTTAATAAATCTGGAGAAGCATTATTGAATATATGGCGAATGAATTTTCGGCACGTAAAGCAAAAAAAAACACTTAATTTTAATTTATCTTGTTGATAATATAGATCCAGAAGGTGGAAAGTTAAATAACAATAAAATATACAGCTGTTACGTGATCATAAAATTGTACCGGGTGGGCAAAAAGTCCGATCAAATGAAAAGTTTTTTGCGAAACTGGAATAATTGAAATTACCTGATCTGCGTTTTGACTAACGCAGTTATATTGTTTCAGTAGTTTTCTTTCTTTGGCAAAATATTTCGGCAGCCTTCTTCATTTGGTCCATCCTCACGAGTTTTACAGATCAAATTATGGAAGCAAGCGCGTTAATACCACTGATCATATTATTTATACTTCAGACTGATCTTTCACTAGATATTCACGTGTCACATGTGTGTGTGTGCATTTCAGTAACTGTTATGTTCATCTAAATAAGTTAGACTTGAGTGGCTGAATGAGAATTTACCAATTGTATGCGTTAACTATTAATATTATGCATGTAACAGCTGTTGAAAAATCTCTAGGTTCGATTTGGAATACCGCATTAGCTAATGACAGGAAAAGGCGATTGCATTAATTGGAAACTGAAGCTAGCTCCAGTAAAGGATTAAGAACACCGGATTATGATTGACTTATTAATGGGCGTACTATTCATGTACTGGCAAATCAATAATAAAGAGTATAATCTTTCTAAATTTCACCTCTAACTACTCGTTTTATTTTAAAACACTTAATTTTGTCTCTCGCACCCTCATCCTACCTTTTTGAGATCATTCTAATAATACAGCCTTTCAAATATTTGTAATTAATAATTAGTCTGACGCGTGCAAAGGGTAATTTAATGTCTATGAACTGCTGTTTCATTTAGATATACGTACATTTATATAAATTATATTTATCGGAATCTTTTTAGTTATGTATACACATACATATGCACATTCGTGGCGTGCGCCTATTTAATGTTACGACAATAACTGTTATTAAGAAGTCTATCCTGAGTACAACCTAAGTGGTTTGAATTGAAATTTAACACGTACATTGGTCATTCTGAATTCTAATTTTATCATTCATAATGGCATGTATTTATGATGAGTGTTTCCGTAATATTGATCTTCCCAACCAGAAAATGCGAGGTCAATTTCAGTTACATAATTTTACATGAAGTGTATAAAACAAATATTTAACGCATGCGAATGGTAAATTCTTATTCAGCCACTCTAGACTCACTTAGATGAACGTAACAGTTACTGAAATGCTTACACACATATTTGACACGCGAGCATCTAGTGAAAGATTAGTCTGAATTATTGATAATATAATCAGAGGAAATAACGCGCTTGCTTCATTAGTTTGATCTGTAAAACTCCTGAGGATGGACCAACTGAAGAAGGCTGCCGATAAAGGTAGTGTTCTGAATCACAGTAACAAGCACAGCAAACGGGCAGAATGATTAGACAAGTCAGAAGAAAGAGTTGCCTAAAATATTAGGCTTTATTCATCATATAATGCAGATATACATGCTAAAAGACAAAACAAAACATGTTAGTATACGAACGGTGTTAATATAAATGTGTGTACAAATAAACAAACATATCATTCTCCTCCACTGCGATTTGTAGCGTAGCGTCAGAGTCGGAACAAGACTGTTATAGTAACAATTCAAAGAGGATTGAGAAAACATAGTATTTAAACATTTCCACTTCGTAAGTTATAAGAATGAACACGTTGT